>PVLC010011517.1:0-46995 GCA_004027655.1 Graphiurus murinus
CTCTCTCTCTCTCTCTCTCTCTCTCTCTCTCTCTCTCTCTGTCTCTCTCTCTCCAAATTTTTGAGTCATTAAGTCATTTGGAAGAATCTCCAGAAGTGTGCTGAGGCATGTTTTTGGTATTTTGCCAAATTATGTGCTTCTGTTTGTGGCTTTCCAATATGGATTAGACAAACGCACAAGCATGTACCGTTTGGCAAGTAGTGACAACGGTCTAGTCTGAATTTAGTAATTTAAGCTTTTCATTAGCCCTCTTAGGTGAAAGAAAGAATTAGCAACAACTTGTTTCAGCTCTATCTTTATATCCCTTTGTCATCTATTCTTGTTCGCTTGCCATAGATTAGAAGCCTAAGGAATTTCAGATGTCCTCTGCAGATAGACCTAAAGCAAGGGCTTCAAACAAGGGGTTCAAATGTCAAGTACACAAACTAGAACCTGAACTTGTCTTTACTGTTATTCTAAGGTTATAACGGCTTTTCTAACTTCCTTGTTGTGCTTGAATAGCTAGTGTGCCCTTCTTTTCTGCCAAAGAAACAAAAATAGAAATTACCTAAGAGGCAAAAAGTCACTTGAGACTTCTGTGTCTCTCCTGTCTTAAAATTACCATGCACAAAAGTAAACTTCTAAAAGGCAAAGAGATGTACCTGTCTCATGTGACCAATTCTGGAAGACGCTATCTCCATGTCCATGCTGCCCTGCTTCAGACCAGTCACTCTAAACTTCAGAAGTCAGATTCATAAGACCATGAACTTTGAAGCTAAATTCAGAAACAATTCCAAAACTAGTTAATCCCAAATTCTGTCACAACCATCCCGATAACCAGTATGTCTTTCTAATAAGAGTTAAAATAATTGATCCTTGTTATAATTGTCAACCCCTCTGCAGGTCACTCAGAGAACACGAAGGGAAGTTCAACTGACCAGTATTTGACATTTTCTTCTGTTGTGGGTAAGACTAATCCTGATGCCCAATAGAAAAGTTCACAGGAACCAAGAGGTAAAAAGGATTAAATGCTGACAGTGGTCCATTGTTAATTGAGTCCCCTGTGTGAAGCTACAGAAAGATTAGTTTATACAGCTGCTGCTATTTGTCATAACATTGCTAACAAGATACATGTGTTCAATTGAAGTCTTATTTTGGGCCTCCAAAACTGGACAGTCCAATGGCCTGAAACATATGTGGAAATCAATAAGCATCACTCCACAGAAAGAAAACCAGGGTATGCCCTCGGGTTGTCCCACAGTAGCCAAGGAAAGAGAAGCAAATTCCTGAGTCAATATATCTTGTATCAATTGGTTTGGGGGTTAGTAAGCAAAACATAAAAAACAAAGGTGGACTAGGGATTGGGACATAACCCTGCAAGGAACCTTATTCTGATGTAATATTATTAACTGTTTAGTGGGGACTTTAGATCTTTAATCTAGCATGACTTCTAGGTGATGTCTTCTCTGGAAAAAGTAAAGAACAGGGACTGAGAGAAAATATTTCTTCAGGGCATAAAGCTAACAATCTCATTTGTCCCTCATGTTTTCCAGCAGTAGAAAGCTCTGCTTATAAACTACAGGTACACTGGGGGGATTAAAAAAAAAAGTGTTAACTAACTTTAGGAGGTTTTCACTAAAATGTCTAAGATAAGCTGAAACTCTAAAATAGGCTTAATACCAAAAAATATTATCAGTACTAGGCATTAAAGAGGTATTGTGAGTAAAATGTTCTATCAGAAATTTTTCATTTTAGTTGAGGGGAGATACGTATAAGTACATACATATATAGGGTACATATATATATACATACATATATATGAAGAGAAAGTGCTTAGAGTTCACAATGCCCTTTCACACACACTATCAAAATTTATCCTCAGCATAAATTGCTAATAACCCCATTTTATAGATGGTGAAACTGAAGCTCAAGTCTCAGTAACTGATTATGGAAACCAGGTCTTCCCATCACGGTCCTAAACTATTCTATGATAGAGAATATCATGTCTACTAATAGATTATGTCATCTTCCCATTACCTTTCACACAAACATTTAAACTAATGCTCAACTGACTAAGATGGAGAGTTTATTGAAACACTCCCCCCCGCCACCCCCCCCCCACAAAAAAAAACAATAGGGAAGTCAAGACTAACAGTGACTAAACTGCTCCATAGAAAAGGCAGGTCAAAAGACCAACTTCCAAGCCAGAGTTTTGAGGCAGCAGGGATTAAAATAATTTACTTCAGTGAAATATATAAATCTAGTTTGAAATTGCTCACCTATAACTCAAAGCACCTAAGAAAGTTTGCAGGACGAATATTTATGTCTGTGATACATACTGCTGCTGTTCAGAATTGTTCCTTCTGCATACTCCTTACATACTCTTTCTCTCCAGTCCACTATCCTGTTATGACCTGGTTGGACAGGCCACCTTGAACCTCAACAGAAGGTACAATTACCATAAAGCTCCCAATCGCAAATAATGTTCTCAGAATAATAATGCAAACTCAAGAGAGGTGAGGATGGCATTTAAATTGCTGTTGTATATTTTTCATCTAAAACAATCCCCCTTCCTCCACATCTTTTGTGCATTTGATTAAAGCACCAAAACACACTTTCAACATAAGCATCAGGATTGCTTTGTTAGCAGCTGAAGTGCCCATCCCAACCCTATTAACTCGATCCAAGATGGTACTTCAGAATGACACACTTTGATAATGACAGGTAGAATCCAGTGTTTCATGTTCCAGGAAGAGAAATTTATCCAAGTCATGTATACCTAGTTTAGTATAAAGTCTACTAAAGAGGTTATTCCTATTCTGGATTAGTCTCACTAAGCCAGCTGAGGAGCTGCTCTACAATAATAAATTTAACAAAATTCCTATGTCCAAATCCTGATTCCACCACTTACTAGTTTTGTGACCTTGGGCATAAACTATCTGTTCTCTTATGTACTCACACATAAAAAGGAGATAACAATAGAGCTTTCCTCATAAAGCCAATGTAAGGAATAGTTGAATACGTATGTGTATACACACACATACACAAGAGTTTAAAAAGAGAACCTGTATTCATCATTTCTTTCAAGTCTTTATTCAAATGTTGTCTTATCTGTGAGACCTACCCTAATTATTTTTAATACTTCAGTCTTCCCCATCTCTGCATCCACAGTTTATTTAAAAACTAGACTTGGGACAGCATTTCCCATAAAATCAGCCCTCCTATGCTTGTTATTCAACTTAAAACATGTCTTAAAAGAATGAAGCAATTCATTGACTATTCTCCTGCACAAACCAGCTCACAAAGAATGCCAACCCTACACCAGGAAAAGTGGGGTAGCTAAAAGAGGGCACATAGGAGATGCCTGTGGTGTCCTGGAAGATGCACCTCCTGTGAGCAAAGAAACACTCTTCTCAATGAATGGTAAAAACAGGAAAAAGTATCTTGAGGCATAAGAGAAGGCCTGGGAGGGTATACAACCAACTGGTAATTAGTTCCTTTAAAGGACTAAGATCTTTTGTATTTTATATCATTGTGACCATTTGAAAATAAGAAGACTTTCATATTTTTTCCTAGAGACTCATTTAAACTGCATTGCTTTGTCTTTGCAGAACAAATTACAGTGATCCATAAGTTGTACTATTTCTTTATGCCACAATGTGTAAGGTGAACCAAAATAGAAAATTACACTTTTTTTCTAGAAAAAAAAAATCATTTGTATCCTCTCAAATAATCATAAGAGTAGCAACAATAACAACAAAAGAAAACTCACCAAAATCTGTATTGCAGTTGCTAACTTGAACCATGCCAATGAACATTCAAAAGATTAATCAAAGGCTTGACAGTTGCTAACAGTTCAACATGGTTCCCATAATTATCCAATTAAACATATAATGCAAATAGTAGAAATCTTATGGGTTCCATAGAGCATGAATATCAGGCTGCTTCAGAAAACTATTAGCTGTAATGTACTGTCTGCTGAGTCAGAAGAAAGTGAAAGGAGAGCTAGTGCATTTATAGAGGAAGGCAAGGAACAGGAAAATAGAGTGGAGAGACACGTAACTCAACCACTCTTTATGTGGTCATATAAACACAACAGACAGTGGTAAAATCCAGAAAACAAAATTTAAGTAACAATTATTGTAAAACCAAAAGAATGCAGAGCAATGACTTTACCCTATAATTCCTACTGGCTGCACTACATCCACAGCATACTTCAACCATACTTTTCTAGCTTGCTGCTAAGTTAGAAACATGGATGTAATTATAGTAGTTGGCTTTTGACTCTCTCTATAAACCATGCAGAGATAAACTGCTATTAGTGAACATACCAACTCCATATAATTGTGTTTTGACATTATAGGTAAAAACAGTGAGAAGGAAAACTAACCACAGCAATTATAAACAGCATGCCAGAGGGCATGTCAGGTCACTTATGACCTAGACTAAATGGTTGTAATCTCTAAGCTGTGCTTTCACACATTCAGATGCACACACGTGCACGCACACACTACACACCTGTCTTCCTCAGGAAAATGAGACCAGTGAACAGAAGAACTACTAAATTACAAAATTATATATTTATAAATACCTCAAGGAATGTAAACTGTATGCTGTGTGGGACAAATGTCTGTCCTTTTCAAAAACTTTATTATATTTTTAAAAACCAAATGTAAATTTTAGAAGAACTTTGTGGTAAGTGTTAATTCTAAAAATGTTTTATTTTGCAGCTGTATTTACTCAAGGGAAAAGGAAATTTGAGAAAATTTGATTCAGTACAAAAATTTCTGCTACTGTATAAATGGAGTTCAAGGTGCATGATTTGGAGGGTGATTTTTAAATGCTTAAACTATATCCTTGCACTAATAATATTTCTGCAATAATCATTCAATTATAGACCTCATTTTATTTACTACAGACAAAAATATCACATCTATTTCTTTTTTGTTTTGTTTCTTGTTTTTGATACTGGGGATTGAACCCAGGGGAAATCCACCTCCAAGCTATATCCCCAAGCCCTATTTTTAATTATTTCTTATTTTGAAACAGTCTTGCTAAGTTACTGTGGTTCGACTTGAACCTGCAACCCTCCTGTCTCAACCACCTAGGACTGGATTGCAAGCATGCACCACCATGTCCTTTTCTTTCTTTTTCTTTTTTTCAATATTAGGGATTGAATCCAGTACCTCACACATGATAGGCAAGCACTCTACCTCTGAGCTACATTCCCAGCCCTCTATTTCTTTTTATAATTGTCAGTCTTACTCTCCCCACCCCCAAAGTGGTACCAAAGGATATCAAGAGGGCAATAAATATCATAAATATCCAATAAATATTGTTTAAACATGATATTCTGTGTTTAAATGTAGTATTGGGCTCAACAACTTTGCCTCAAAAGTATAACATAATTTACATAATCAGCAACAATATAAAAGTGAAAATCACAATAATATTATATATGATGGCACACCTCACAGAAGTCCAACTTATGAGCAGTGTGACTTTTTTTTTTTTTTTTTTTTTTTTTGGTACTGAAGATTGAACTCTCAGGCATTTTACCTCCAAGCTATACTCCAGACTTATTTTCTTTTTATTTTGAAACAGGGTCTTGTTAGGTTGATGAGAGTCTCACTACTTGCTGAGGCTGTCCTTGAACCCACAATCCTTCTATCTCAGCCTCCTACATACTAGGATTACAACCATGTGCCACCACACCCCACGCCCAACTTGCAATGTGACTTTCTGTGTGTGTGTGGGCGGGGGGGGGGGGGGGGGGGAGGTACTGGGGATTGAACCCACAGGCATTCTACCTTAGAGCTAAAACTGGGATTACAAGCGTGCGACACCACTCCCAGTGCAATGTGTCTTTCAATGAAATTATTATTCATAGAAATGGCAATATATAAACATTATCTTTATAATATGTTTGTGCCATTAAAATAATCTCATCTATTTGGATATGTCCTTAAAGCATACATGGGGGTTCTTTTTGTTGTTGTTTTTAATATGTTTTTCATATTTGGTTGTTTTGGGTTTGGGGTTTTTTTGGTACCAGATACTGAGCTTAGGGGCATTTGGCATTCTAACTGTGAGCTACACAACTAGCCATTTTTTAATTTTGAGACAAGGTCTCACTAAGTTGCTGAGGATGGCCTCAAACCTGTAATCCTCTTGTCTCAGCCTCCCAAGTACTGGCATTATAGGCAGGCATCACCACACCTGGCTTGTCTTCTTAATAACTTAATCAGGAGGACAAGAGTACTTGCCCTTTTTATAGATCAAAAAACAGGCTCCTGAAGGTAGGCTGATTTGTTCCAAATCACAAGACTTAGGAGATGCCCAGTCCAGCCAGAGAGCCAGGTGAGATCCCTATGCAGGCCTCTATAGCACCAATGTGTGAATTCAATTCCTTGCTCATAGTTGAATCCACTGCTGAATAAATTTAGGTCATGATTCAATCTCTGAGTACTTGCCTAACAAGAAAGTGATAATGTAGTTTGTTCTGAAGATTAAATAAGGGAGCTATATAAAGTGCTTAAGGCAATGCCTAGCATACAGTAAGTGCTTAATAAATACTAGTTGCTATGGCTGTTGTTACTGTTATTTTCAACTTAGAGCTTGTCCAACCATGATAGTTTTGACATGGTTAAATGATTAAATAAATAACCACGTAAATATCAAATCCAGACATTAAAGTTGGCACACAATCTAAAAGCAAACCAACATAACTGGATAACACTATAATTTTTTACTAAGGAATCTTGGGGAATGAGTTACCTCCGCTGTTCTTAACTATTTTCTAACAAAATGCTCATCTATTTAGGTCATCACTCCACACACTAGACACAGGCTCAAGAGTTTAGATTGAACTGAAGGAAAGTTATGCAAATTAAAACTCTGGTAAAATGTAGCAGTATACTAGACCCTATACCCACTTTATCTTGCTAGTCAAAGTTCCCATTTTAACTGCCACCTTGCAGCCTGGACAGACAGTGTCTGGGTAACTAACTGGTGAGTCCAGCATATTGACTGAAAGGTCACAGCTATGGTGGCTCCAACATGTATCTGTGAGGACAATGGACTCCTCACTCACGGGAAGAGCAATCCTGATCACATTCAGTGCTGCATGAACTCCAGTGGATTTCACCTGACCCCTCACTGTTTTGTTGTGTTTTTTTGTTTGTTTGGGGTTTTTTGTTGTTGTTGTTGTTTTTGTTTTGTTTTGTTTTGTTTTGTTTGATAAAGCATCTCTAAGAAGAAATGGAATAGGAAGAAAAAAATCGATATTCATGTTTGGAAACAAATATGTAAAGCCAATATATTTCAATGTTCTACACCAGCATCCAAGCACACCAGAGAAAGTTCTGTTGCTCAGTGCTCACTGAGGAACAGAGCAGGAGTTTCTTGGGGCAAACCAAAGCACACTCAGGAAGGTGAAAAGAACTATTTACAGGGATTGAAGAAAGAAAACCATTCAAAGGCTTCTTCCTCTAGGCATGCGCACACTGAGATTTGGTGACAGCTCTTTAGCTTTGCTTCACAGACTCACACGACTGTAAAATGAAACTTGTATCCCTGGATGATGCCAAACGGATGCTTAAAAAAAACCTGATTCATTGGGGAAGGTTGAAGAGAAGACTTTTATTTATTTATTTACATTGTTGTTTATTTCCTGGTGCTGGGGATCAAATCCAGTACCATACACTAGGCATGTGCTTTACCACTGAGCTACCCAAGCACAGCCTTCTAAATGGAGAAGCAGTGGCTGTGAAGTTGGAGTATGAGCTGGGATGTGAGCAGTCATGGATACAAATCCTGGCTATGTCACTTACTAGCTATCTGACTGGACTTTTATTCAACATATTTAACCTGAATTTCTTCATTTGTTTAATGATAATACCAAGGTCTTTGGGTGACTGTAACAATCATATTAAATAATTGAAGGACACACAGGACATTCTCAATATGCTATAGTTATTGTTCTTATTTATTACTATTGTTACTACCAATTATTACTACTATAATAATAAATTGGTAATAATAAGAAGGATTTCTACCTCTCTGAAGAGGAAGAGAAGATATTTCTGGTTCTCTCTCCATCACATTATCTTTCTCACTAAGATGCACTGTTTTTTGTTTTTTGTGGTACTGGGGATTGAACCCAGGGGCATTCTACCTCTGAGCTACACCCCCAGCCCTATTTTCTTTTTTATTCTTCATTTTGAAACAGGGTCTCACTAAGTTGCCGAGGGCTTACTAGGTAGCTGAGGCTGGCCTCGAACCCAGATCCTCTGGTCTCAGCCTCCCAAATGCTGGGATTACAAGCTTACAAGCATGCACCACCATGCCCAGCTTCAGATGCACTGTTTTATCTAGGAAGAAAATCAATCCCTTAAACCAAAAGGAGAATAAAACATATAGGAATAAGGGGTGGAGGGTCCCATCCTTCAAATCCTAAAATGTTACAAAAACCTCATAACCTCTGATATAAATAATCTACAAATCAAGGACCTCGAACTCAAAAAAAAAACCCTTTTTTTTAAATAAAGTATTGACTCTGTTTAGAAAAACCCAACAATGAAATTAATATTAAAACCAAAACACATATCATTTGTCCACATATCTATTTCCTTCAGAAAACTGTTAGAACAGAAAGAGCCCAGAGTGCACATCTGTGTGTACCTACATTCAGGTAGACACAAATGTCAGTATATCTGAGAAAAATATCCTGTTTCTAAACAAAAGAAGAAGAAATTATTCTGAAATGTAAGAAAAACCATTAATATAGCATGGTGTGAGTCACGTAGGGACGGTGTTTATCATAAATCATAAAGACTACAATGCCTACTCTTGAAGTATTCCATTACTATAGATGGCTCTTGACTTGGCTAATCCTCTCCTTAAGGCTGTTTTGTGTTCCCAGTGTATTCTTTGTGGCTTACACAATAAACACATCCAATTCCAAGATCTCATATAAAAGCATAATAGAGTAGGAGGAAACAACAAATGAGAAAGGCGTCTCAGTTTAAGAGAAAAGATTAGCTGGGAAATCACTGTAACCTTACTTTTTATATAAGAATTAATAAATCAAAGAGGAAAACAACTTAAAAATCAAAGATAAATGGCCATGCCAATCCTTTCTAAAATATGTGAGTGAATAAACAAGCTTATGGTGTTTTTTTTTTAATATGCAAATGTTACCCTTAACATACAAGAATTTTCTTCGTTCCTTTTACTCTACTGTGAATAAGATAATTTCACCATCTAGAATCAGAGTTAAGAACGAGCTCTTAAGACAAATTCCACGTGTTCAAACTTGGGCTCTGCCACTTAACTAACTCAACTGCAGTGTTTGCATTAGTCAAGGACAGTAAAGCATTTACATCATATGGTTACTAAGGATTAAATGGGTCACACAGGGGACTCCTCAAGCAATGCCTGGTACACAGTAAGTGCTTACTAAATGCTAGCTGGACAACTTCTTACTATATAGCAATGGCCACATGTGGGAAGACACCACAGCCTAGAAAATCCTACCCACCTGTACTCAAGTTTATCTATTGAGTGTCAGGTCACTATACAAAGCCTGAAAGTCACTGAGCTCTCAGAAAATAGCTTTCAAGATAGTTAGGATCTACATTTTGCAAAAGATGAAATATGGAGCCTCCCAGGACTTTAAAACCTTTCCTGAAAGCTATATAGCTAAAAATGAGAAGAGGGTTTTAAGCCCAGTACTCTTGATTCCCAACTTTCTTTTGGTTTCCAAGGCTCCTTCAAGCAAGTTCCACCTCCTTGCATTCCTATCCACTTCCTTCCATGGTGGTCCACCACCAGAATGATGTCTGAGATGGAGCAATTGCTAGGTGGACCCCAATGCCACATTCTATTTTTCTATTTGTCCAATTAAGTGCAATCAGCATTATGAAGGCCAACATGTACTATTCCTCCAAGCTTCACTACACTTTTTGGTTTTCTCACTTCTGAGTGGGATGGTGCTAATAACATTCAAAGCCCAATTGCAATTGCTTCAAGGTGAGAGAGAGAAGAATCCAGAAAGCATCCCAATAGGTTTCAATATTCTGCAAGAAGCAGGCATGGTGGCACATACTTGTAATCCCAGTACTTGGGAGACTGAGATAGGAGGATCACAAGTTCAAGAACAGCCTCAGCAACTTAGCAAGGTCCTCAGCAATCTAATGAGACCCTATTTCAAAACAAAACAAAACAAAAGAGCTGGGGATGTAGCTCATTGGTAGAATTGCCCTGGGTTCAATCCCCAGTACCACAAAAAGAAAAAAAAAAGCCATAGGAAAGTGACAAAGACAGACTTCTTTTTAAATTTCAGTAATCATAATCTTGCTATATGTATGCATCATAAACAATATCCAACTACACAATCAAGGACTATATATAACTTATATACACATATATATATACATATACACATATGGAACAGATATATCTAATTATGGAAAAATGTGTGTGAAAATGAAAAAACATGATCATTGCCCTCTAAGAACTTCAATTTACTTTGTATTTGGCTGAGGAGGTACTGGAAGCACAGAGGAACTGGGAATTCCATATACTATATTCAGTACTATGTTTACCTGTCATGTTTTATAAACTCCTTTAACTTAAAGGCTACTTTAAAAGAGGTATAATACATCTATAGTCACAGATTACCACTGTTTTCATTTTTAATTTTTTCCTATAATTACCTATGAAGAACCACTATATTCTGGAACATAGTATCATTTACAGAGAACGAAACATACTAGGAAAACTCAAAACAGAAAACTGGGTTTTGTTGCAATTGGAAGTATCACCCCCTCACTTTCAGCAACATAAGTATGAATTTGCATCAGATCATCCTTTAATCTCACAATAAAACACACTTCATCAGACAGAAACAATTATTTTTTTCTATTGAGTTGGGGAGCCATACTTGACTTAAAATAATAATTATAGTGATGTAAACCAGACCCCAAACTGAGTTTAGCTAACTTCACAATATTTTTAAGTATTTTTTGCATGATATTCTGCTTTCTAGATTTTTTAACTGCCTATTGAACTATCCTCTCAAAGAAATACATGACAGTTATGTATACTGCCATTTTCAC
Source organism: Graphiurus murinus (assembly GCA_004027655.1). Taxonomy (NCBI): domain Eukaryota; kingdom Metazoa; phylum Chordata; class Mammalia; order Rodentia; family Gliridae; genus Graphiurus; species Graphiurus murinus. The sequence goes on from PVLC010011517.1 coordinate 11,100, forward strand.
TCAAGATTATGAATTGTTAAAATACTAGAATTAATTTAGAAGGTACTTTATAAAACATTTTAAATACATGTATAGGATATACACTGAAATCTAAAAGCTAAAATATATAAGAATAATTTAGATATTAGACCTTAATACGACTATCTATTAACGAATGATATTAATCAAAATTAATCATGGCTATTTAGTATTGAGTAATTTAACATCTGGGTTAAAACTTCATTTAAAATTCTTTGATTAACAATTTTTTTAACAAAACACCAAGTTTGTCACAAGAAAAATATTCTCCGTATAGTATATATCGTTGCCAAATACACTGCATTTATGTAAGAGGTAGACTCCTGGTTATCTGTTTCATTTTGTTTTGTTTTGTTACATAACCCCTGAGACAACTCTGCTCAAGATTCACCTCCTCTCTGTGACCTTTCCATTACAGTCCCTCAGGGTCTCCTCCCAGCAAGCTCAGCAAATCTCACTATATTTAGTAGTTGGTGAGACAGACGGTGAGTTAGTTATATACTTGTTGCTCTGTCTTAGGCATTTCTGTTGCTCATAAACACCACAAATGACCTTACCCTCTCTATTCTACTCTTAAAGTACTTGGGCAAGGCCATTATTTTCACTACTTTTTCCAACTCTTTAAAAGATCAAAAACAACATTCGGTACCATGCTCTTATTCCATGAATCTATTTCTTAGCCATTTCTCCTCCTTTATCCCAAATGCTCTTTATTTCTCTTGAAAGGTTTTTTTTGTTGTTTTTTGTTTTGTTTTGTTTTGTTTTGTCTTATTTTGTTTCTTGCAGTACTAGGGATTGTACCAAGAGCCTCAGCAGGCTAGGCAAGTGCCCTAGCATTAAGCTAAATTCCCACCTTTTTTGTTACTAACTCTATTTTGAGACAGGGTCTTACTAAGTTGTCCAGGTTCTCCTTGAACTTGAAATCCTCTTGCCTCAGCTTCCCTAGTAGCTGGGATTACAGGGGTGCATCACCATATATAAGCTGAAATATGCATTTAATAAACTAATAAATGACTACTTTTAACAATACGATACAGAGAGAGAATCATATTAGGCAGACACTGGAATTTAAACATTTATATACATACAACACACACTTTAGAAAATCTAATGATTGATAAAATGAATAAGATGAGGATTATCATCTGATAACTAACGAGGAAACATTCTCAATACCAAAAATTTTTAGGAACTTAATATGTATTATCAGTAAAATGATATGTGTGTGTGTGTGTGTGTATGTGTATGTGGTACTGGGAATTAAACCCAGGGGCATTCTACCTCCCATCTACACCCTCAGACTTTTTTAAATTTTTTTGTTTTTGAAACAGGGTCTCCCTAGGTTGCTGAGAGTCTTGCTACTTTGCTGAGGCTGGCCTCGAACCTGTGATCCCTCTGTCTTAGCCTTCCAAGAACTGGGACTACAGGCATGTGCCACCACACCCAGCAGTAAGATGATTTTTAATGGTGTAACATTTTTTCATAAGACAAAACAGTCTAAATCATTCTTGAGAATACTGTTACACATAATATTGAGATATTTCTTCCTATCTTATTTGTAGAACTATAATTCAGTGTTAACAAGACAGAAAAGGAGGAATATTATATATATATATCTTTATATATATTGGTGATATATATATGTTTATACCACATACAAATATATATATGTACATATGTGTGTATCTGTATCTATGTGTGTGTATGTATGCATGTACATATATGTATACATATATCACCATTAAAACCCACTAAAATGTTTTGGATCTTAAAGTCATGGTTCCTTACATAATTAAATAGCATTGCCTCAAATATTTCCTGCTAGGCAACAGTTATGGTTATGTTCACTTTTATTTTTTATTACATTTATATCTAGGACTTACTTATTACCCAAATTAAAGGTCTTATGAAAAATGGATAATAGTAAAGAATACTGAACTCTAACAAGAAATTGTACAGGAATCCAGCATGCCTTTGTGATCCTAGGAAAAGCTATTACTTTAAGTCATAAAGAGTGAAATAGAGCCAGGCTTGGTGGTACATTCTTGTAATCTCAGGACTTGGGAGGCTGAGACAAGAGGATCTCAGGTTTGAGACAAACCTCAGTGACTTAGCAAGACTCTTTCAAAATAAAATATAAAATCAGGCTAGGGGTGTAGTTTGAATGCAGAATGATCCTGAGTTCAATCCCCAGTACCACAAAAACTAGATCGAAAGATAATAGATGATAGATAGATGGATGGATAAGTAGATAGATGGTTGATAGACAGAGAGATATAGATACATGGGCAATGTGCCTTGCTGTGGTTTCACATCATTAATTCCAGGGATGGACTTTGAGAAGTTACATAGCAGCTACACTACCTGAATTCTTACCATGCAACTACAATATTTAAAAATTTGCCAAATCTAATGTTTTTCTTCACACTTTAGGCATAGCACTGTCCTTATCTTAATGCTCTGCCCACAAAAGGGAGACTGAGTCTTCCAGAATACTGAGAGAAGGGTGGAAACATTCATTGATAAAACAAGTACTGAGTACCCACTATATGCAAACACTGTGCTGGCTGGTGATTGAAAGTTGGAGCAGTAACTGCAAATGTCTTAATATCACCTACACTATAACAGGTGTGGTACAAAGTCCTTTAGAAGCATTTTCTCATTTTACCTTCATAACTGCCAAATAAGTACATCCCTACTCTATAGCTCAGGAAACAGAATCTCAAATAATAAAACTAATTTACCCCCATAGTGAATGGCGTAAAACCAACATAACCTCAGAATGACCTAGAAGATGTTCTACTGCTAAATGGACATTATACATCAAATGGTTTTTATTTCACTCATTATTTGTGTGTGTGTGTGTGTGTGTGTGTGTGTGTGCGTGTATGTGTGTGTGTGTGTGCGCGTGTGTGTGTGTGTGTGTGTGTGTGTGTGTGTGTGTGTGTGGTACTGGGGATTGAACTCAGGGGCATTCTACCTCTGAGCTACTACACCCCCAGCTCTATTTTTTTATTCCTTATTTTGAAACAGGGTCTCACTAAGTTGCAGAGAGCCTCACCAGTCTTAGCCTCCACATTTCGAGTCAGTGACCAAACAGTATTTCAGATACAAAAGAAAGAAAACAAGTCCCAGTAAAAATCCAATTTTCTCAGTTTGAGGAATTTCCCTTGTATCACCTCAGTATCAGTAATCTTGGTTTTCCCCTAGTGTTCTATATTGTTTATTCATATCCATTCATTCATTCAACAAATACCTCTCATCAGCTTTATAATGTGCTCCTATCACATTTCCACTGATTTGGGTTTCACTCACTCATAGTGTTCAGGTTTTTATTCCTCTCTTTTTCCATCTACAACTGCGCCTTAGAAGCATATCTCCAGACTTTCCTCATAACCCTCTCACTAGGAATCAGCTACTAGAAGTAGCTAATATTAAATATCTGTTATCACTGGTATCTCTCCTTCAAGTTACTAATCTCTACTGTATCCTGAGGTGTCTTGAGATACATGAGCATATTCCATTACAGAACACATATACATGACATATTATAAAAGAATTCTTACCTTAGCAAAAATAGTCATTGAAGAGTTCTTTTTGAAATTGAATTCACCTTGTGAATTTAATGTTTTGTTTTCTAAAAAATTAAACTAAAAGAAATTCTTAGAGACATTTCTTAAATAAAAGAAGGGATATGGATGTTTCTTTCAAAGTTAAAAAAAATGAGCGATAAATCTGAGAAGATGGAGATGTAGTAAATATCAAGCTGTTCTGGAAATTGTAGACATGCAGAAGCAGAATGTAAGGCAGCTCCTCATAACTAACTCCTGCTATTTCTTGAAATATCTGACTTTCAGTGTAAAAAAGTCTTACTTAGAACCAGTTTCAAACATGACCTTTTATGTTACTGGAAATCTGGCAGTACATTTTTAATAACTCCTTTCTGTTTTCCAACCACTATCAAATCCATGATATTAGTTGACTGTAACTTTAAAAGTGTGCTTTCCATCCACTGAAAAAGAGAAAGGCAGCCATCCTATGAAATCCATGACTACAGATTGACTTCCTTAGAATACTTCCTATGAAAAGACATAAAAGAAAAAAAAAAAAAACTGCACTCTTGAATCAATTTATTTGAATAAATTACAAATTATAATATGTTTCGTCATGAGTTTTTCTATGTTCCTTAAAAATTATTGCTTCTATGTTTTTACAAACTAACACTTTTCATTATTTATGTTTATTTTGCCCTTTTAGCAGTAAAACTAACACAAACAACCAAAGTTGCTTCTCTTAGATTCAATATTTCAAATTACAAAGTCAGAAGATCTCTGGGGATCCCTCTAGCTCTAAAATGCTATGAGTTAAAGACTGCTTTCTTTAAAATTTAGCTTTTTAAGGTGAACATGGTGGCACACACCTATAATCCTAGAATCTGGGAGGCTGAACAAGAGGATCACAGGTTCCAGGCCAGTCTCAGCAACTCAGCAAGATCCTCAGCAACTTAGTAAAACCTTGTTGCAAAATTTAAAAAAATAGAGAGGGATGGGGGTGTAGCTCAGAGGTAGAATGCCCAACTCCCATTATATAAAAAAAAAAAATCAATTTTTTATCTGGATTGAACCAAACAATTTGATTATTAAACACTGAATTGAGCAATATGATAATGTTACTCAATAGTCAGGTTGCACATTTCCTATTTCTCTTTAATAAATAAAAGGTATTAAAATCCCTTAACAAGAGTATGCTAACCCTTATTAAATATTGCTTACTATGAAGGAGACTGTCCCTCTGCCAAGATCATCCAAAGTCAAATTCCTAGTCTGCCACAACACAAAGGGACAGCGGATGTACTCTAGACCAATTCTCTCACCTGACAGATAAAGAAACTGAGTCACTGAGTGGCCAAAGTCTCCCAGGGAGTGGCAAGCAGTGAGGCCACCAAATTTTTTTCTTCTACTTTTATCAAGCTGCTTCAGTCCCTGTGAGCCTCACAGTGAAACTCTACGTCAGTAAACAAAGGAATAGAAGAAAGTAATTCCATTGCCAGGTCCCTAAATAATTTAGAGCCTAATTTTTCTTTCTCCTCCTTCTTCTCCTTTCTTTTTTTTAATGCAAAGACCTTATGTTCAGAAACTTGCAGCTTAAAGTACATTTAGTAAACTCATGTCCATATGCAGATATGTCTTCTCCCATATGCATCTTAAGAAAATAACAAACAAAAAAAAAATAATTTATCATCAGCTCCTAGAAAACAAAAACTGAAATTAAAAGAAAGAATGGAGTAAATCTAAATTGTATATTTTCATTCTTTCTAAAAGGATTAAATAACAGAATTCTAAATGGTTTGTTTGTACTTTCCATGCAATATGTAGATTAACCATGAAATTCTGTTTGGGACACTTTGACATCTGTTTTCAGTGCATTACAATGAAATCTGGGGACTTGATACATACATTTGCCATAATAAAACTGTCACTAATCAGTGTTTTCCAAAATATTGCCCATAACTATTACTATTCAGTAGTCTCATTTGCATGATCTAATATTGTTGCTACATCATGTTTTTCCCTGACAATGTGTTAGCTGGTCCCAGGCACATGGTCTAAAATGGCTGCAAACCACTTGATAATGTTGCATCTCCATACTATTCTGTACATACGCATGCAATCTGTCCTAAAATTGGGCTAATACTTCATCCTTCATGAAATATTTGTCCTGTAACTAGAACACCAAGGTTGAATTCACATCCCGAGTGTGAGTAACTCAACAACAATAAAGGAGTCCACATTGAGTTGGAAATTACGCCTCATGGGGCCTCTACCACAGGAGATGTAAACATAATCCTAACTCAGGAGTCCCTTCAGCAAATCTATAATGATGCTTTTTGAACAATGAATGTGGAGTCTTTCATTAGTTTAAAACATTTCTATGAACTACAGAACCAGACTGGACCCGACTTTAAAACTGGGTCTACTTTATCTCCAGTAGGATTAATACATAGCTGTATCAATGACAGATACCCAGAATCACAAGCTCACAAGGTATTAACACAACCTCCTGAATACTGGCTTAAATAAATGTTCTATTTCATACTGCATATATCTTATGCAGAGCATGCAAAACCTGTATCTCAGGGGAAAAGTAATTCTAAGAGTCCAAATATGATATTCACCAAAATACAAAAGCTCACTAAAATATAATTTGTCTACCTGTGTTTATTTTATCAGTATTTAGAACTATATTCATATTGCTTGAGAGTCCAATGTAATTTCATTTTGTCCTCCCATGCACTCATCTTAAATCTGAAATATGCTTCTCTATACACATGTTTTATATTATACAAATGATGGATACAAAAAGCAGATTAATTGTAGGCCCTAATGCTGTGTTTGTTAGTACTAAGAAATCATTCCAAATGTTCCAAAAGGGATTAATGTAGTATAACAAGTCTATTTAATTATTGTAAGACCAGTGATCCTCATATTACTATAAGCTGCTTTTCCCTTATTCGAAGACTGTAAATAGAACAGAAATTGTTACATGATAACTCCAAGTCATATCCTAAAACACTGATGTGTTAACATCAGGGATAAAGAAACATGTCAACTTCTCTGGGAGACTAAGAAAGGCAACCAGTACTTAAGATCCATGCGTACACTCCATTTCAAGGGCCCATCAACTTACATCAGAAGTGTAAGCAAAGCTTTTCAAATGCATTAGCCATAAAACCGAATCCCTCTGCCATCAACAGCAATCCAGTTCACATGTTGAAAAATTCAGATGCACTTAGTTTTCATGTGTATGCATTCTTATTTTTGTGTGTCCCATGAACAGAATAGCAAGTACACACCCATATGTTCTCAAAAAGAAAAAAAAACATGCCACGGACTACTAAAAAATTATGTGCCAGAATCTCAACAAGCTAATCAATGTTCTGATTCTGCCTTGTGCACACCCTCGTTATCCTTTAACCAATGGACAAACAGTGAAATAACTTTTCCTATTAACTCCTGGCTAGAACATCTAGGTATATGATAAACATTATTATAACAAAATGTGTTCTATAGGAATAAGATGCTTTCTTACACTGCATCAGCGTGACATGAAAGCTAGGTCTTTCCCTTGAAGGGACTGTGAATATGGGTTAATCTGTCCACTACCCAAATCTGCTATGAAAAATGAATAAGGGTATAACCCACTGGCCGTAGAGAGCTTGGCACCAGCCAGCCAGTTAGTTCCCCAAGGATCTGGCACACCAAGTCAGCGCTATGAGCACTCGGACCCAATCAGCCAGAGCTAGTGAAGTCAGACAGTGATCCCAAATAACGGTTTGGTTAAGAAGTAAATGTTTTAGAGCCGGGTGTGGTGGCACACACTTGTAATCCCAGCATTTGGGAGGCTGAGACTGGAGGATCCGGGTTCGCAGCCAGCCTCAGCTACTTAGTGAGGCACTCCACAACTTAGTGAGATAGGGCTGGGGGTATAGCTCGGAGGTAGAATGCCTCTGAGTTCAATCCAAGAAGTAAATGTTTTAACCATTTCCCATTTGGTATCCAGTTGTTCTTGGTAAAAGTGAAATCACTCTATGTAATAAATATTAACTTCTTTCCTCTAGAGTTCACTTAATAATTTAATTTTCTTACAGCCATAAAAGGGAGGACTAGAAGACATTGAAAGAAGAGTTAAATGGCAATGAAATCAGAACAATTCATGTAAACAATTAAACAATCTGAATTTTTTTTCTTTTTTCTTTTTTTTGCGGTACTGAGGATTGAACCCAGGGGCATTCTACTGCCAAGCTATACCCCAGCCCTATTTTTTATTCTTTATTTTGAAACAGGGCCTCACTAAGTAGCTGAGGTTGGCTGCAAACCCCTGATTCTTCTGTCTCAGCCTCCCAAGTACTGGAATCACAAGTGTGCACCACCACACTTGGCTGAACAACCTGAATTTTGACTCAACTAAGGTAAATTTCTAAATATAGACACTTTTAGACTTAAAGAGTCCAAAAACCTGGAGCTTGCTGCTTTTAAAGAGGACCTAGCCATATCATCATCACTCTATTCAACCAAATTTAAAGTGTAAGTGCAGTCTCCCAAATGCTGGCAAGTTAATTTTTTTTTTTTTTACATGAAAGTTTATGCCTGGCTGGGTGGGGGGGCTCACACTTGTAATCCCAGTACTTGGGAGGCTGAGGCAGGAGGATCGCAGGTTCGTGGCCAGTCTTGGCAATTTAGTGAGGCCCTCCACAATTTAGTGAGACCCTGTTTCAAAATAAAAGATAAAATAGGGATGGGGGTATAGCTCAGAGGTAAAATGCCCCTGGGTTCAATCCTCAGTACCACAAAATGAAAAGATAAAGTTTTATGCCTTACTGGAGTTTAATGAATAACAAGCACTTACTAGGACACCCTTTATTCAACACCAAAGTTGAGTTATTACTCAGAGAGCCATGAATAAAATTATTTTATCCCCCTATTGTATATCCCTAGACTGATCAAGAACTTTGTTCTCTGGTAAATCTGCAGAGAAGTGTTTCTAAATTTATATAGTAATTCCAATTTTAAAAGGTTTTAGAACTATACACAACTAGCTAATTTCATTTGCCTACATTTATTTTATTTTATTTTTTTTTTTTTTTGTGGTACTGGGGATGGAACTCAGGGGCATTCTACCTCCGAGCTACACCCCCAGTCCTATTTTTTATTCTTTATTTTGAAACCAAGTCTCACTAAGTTGCGGAGTGCCTCACTAGGTAGCTGAGGTTGGCCGCGAACCCGGATCCTCCGGTCTCAGCCTCCCAAATGCTGGGATTACAAGCGCGCGCCACCACGCCCGGCTTCATTTGCCTACATTTAGAGTCTTCACTAATCAGTGTTGTTAGACACCACCATGATTAGGACTTTTACTTTCTCTCTGGAATGTTTTATCACATGAAAGTTAGATAAACTAAGTGATGGCCCCTCAATTCAACATTCAGTCACCTCTTCTCTACTGGGTAGTTTCTCCAGAAGTCCACCTTACACTACATTCCATCACCTACAGGAATCATGGCTAATATTAACATTAATTGTTTTTACTTATATGAATTATTTTCCTTCTAAAATAGCTCTGTGAGCTGGGCGTGGTGGCGCACGCTTGTAATCCCAGTAGTTGGGAGGCTGAGACCGGAGGATATGGGTTCTCGGCCAGCCTCAGCTACTTAGTGACGCCCTCCACAACTTAGTGAGACCCTGTTTCAAAATAAGGAATAAAAAATAGGACTAGGGGTATAAGGTATAACTCGGAGGTAGAACGCCCCTGGGTTCAATCCCCAGTACTGCCAAAAAATAAAATAATAAAATAGCTCTGCAAAGAAGGTGTTTTAATCCTTATTTCATAAAACAAAAACAAAATTAGCTGGGTGTAGTGCCACATGCCTATAGTCTCAGTACTTGAGAGGCTGAGACAGGAGGACCACATGTTGGACCACATGTTTGAAGACAGCCTCAGCAATGTAGTGAGGCCCTCCACAACTTAGTGAGACCCTGTTTCCAAATAAAAAATAAGACAGGGCTAGGAGTATAGCACAGAGGTAAATACTCCTGGCTTCAACAATCCCTACTATGACAAAGAAAAAAAAAAACCAAACAGAAAATCAAAAAGCATATGGAACCTAAGTGACTTGACCAAGGTTACAGTGCTGATAACAGGCAAGACTAGAATCCAAAATGTGCGATTCTAGGGACATGCTTTCTGTTATAGAAACAGATTCCTGTAGCACCAAGATTCATAAGTTATAAGTTGAAATCCTAACCCCTAATGTGATGGTATCTGGCACTGGATATTTGGGACATAATTAGGTCAGGAGGGTGGAGCTCTCATAAATGAGATTAGTGCCCTTAAAAGAGACCTCGGGGAGCATTCTTGTTCTTTTTTCTGCCTGGAGAGGATTCAAGGAGATGGCATTTTGCAACCTAGAAGAGGCCCTCACCAAAACCAGGACCTCGGACTGCCAACCTCCAGAGCTGTGAGAAGTAACCCGCGGTATATATAGCCACCCAGTCCATGTTATTTTGTTGCAACAGCCCAAACTAAGATGTTTTCTGGTCTGTGCAAAACCTAAGAAGGCATGAAGAAGGAAGATTTGCAACTCAGAGAAATCCAAAATTTGGAGGATGGCAGTATATTTTAAATTGCATTTTATTTACTCTTTGGTTTATGAAAAAACCATCAATCTTAAGTAATCCATGCCAGATTTAACCCCTACCTCTCTTGTTCTCTACCTTACTTCTCTTCAATGTCCCACAATGTGCATACACACACACACACACACACACACACACACACACACACACACACCAGCACCCACCAATTATCCATAATCTAGGAACTTAACCTCTTTCACTCAACAGCTAAGATCACTTTAAAAGTCTTTCAAGGGAAGAACTGAGGCAGACGTCTGGAGAAAATCATCTTTAAATCCCCAGGGGTCAGTTGCTGTTCCCCTACCACAGTCCCATCGCCCCGTGACCCATTAACCCACTAAACACATGCAAACTCCACTACAGGTGAGCGATACCACTGGCTGGCCAATGAGTGAGCAGAAAGGCAGGAGGGGTATTTCCTACTCTGGATTAGCTGTTATGGGAAAGGAGAAGAAAACTGGGCTCCCTGCTAAAATCAGGTTCCCTGCATTCCATTCACCCTTCCCCTTGGCCCCAGGGGATGCTGCATTATCAACAAGATTAATTCTGAAAGCATTTAAATTCCCTGATCTCTAGAACATTCCTGGGGGGGAAATAGTTTAAAACAGCAACCACCAAAAGAAAAAGAAAGAATAAACCGGGCGTGGTGGCACAAGCTTGTAATCCCAGCATTCTGGAGGCTGAGATCAGAGGATCCGAGTTCGCGGCCAGCCTCAGCTACCTAGAGAGGCACTCCGCAACTTAGTGAGACTCGCTTTCAAAATAAAGAATAAAAAAATAGGGCTGGGGGTATACCTCGGAGGTAGAATGCCCCTGAGTTCAATCCCCAGTATCGCAAAAAAAAAAGAAAAAAAAAAAAGAATAAAAAAATTTAAAAAAAACCTCTCACCTGCTCCTTGCAGATATTTTTTAAATGTAAATACAAAAATCTAGAAGTTTTTTCCAAAGTTCTAGTGCCTGCACCACACTGTCTCTCATCTGTCAGTGTATCTACACACACGTATAAACAGTATGTGACATACAAGTAAGGAAATGCACATTCTAACTTAAATTTCCTTTTTTTTCCCTCTAATAATTTAAAAATAAAATGTAACAGCTTGGATTTTAAATATTTAATCTGGCAAATATAGGAAAAATCATGAACTATAATGTCATATTTGGCAAAGGAAAGTTTGGTAAGATAAAAATATCTGTGTTTTAACATTTTAGAAGACATTTCCAGTATTTTAAAAATAAAATTATTTCACTGCTTCAGAAGAGAACGGAGGTAAAATTCTCTATTTTTGCACATGAGGTTTCCATGAAGAGTAGAAAAACTATTTTATATTCATTAAGATAAATAGTTAATCTTACATACTGGCAAACAACTCCACAGAAATAAAATTTTCCTTTTTACTAATGGTTCACTACTATGTCATGAAATTTAACTATTTAAGTCAACAAGAATGGGTTTCCCCTAAAACTGTAATATAAATTATAAGGTAATATATGTAAAATTATAAGATGACTCTCATGTTTAATTTTTTTTTTTATCTTGCATGTTTAGTACATAGATTTTTTCCCCCCAATACTGGAGAAAAATATAGAGCATGAAGTTTGTTTAAAAGTCAGTTGTTTTAGGATTTACACATTAGTAATCAAATGCATAACTAAATTTACCACTCTAACACTATATGATGACAATAAAAGAATTTTATGATAATAGCTGAAAATGTTGAAGAGCAATTATTAGGGAAACCATAAATATAAAAGATTGAAGAGTCAATGTCAGAGGAATGAGGAAAGGGAAACTGTGATATTTATCATCACAAAACACAGAAACTGCAATCTAAGCAAAAGAAATCCAAATCCCTCCAAATTCCAGAATACATCCCCACCTCCAGCAGCAAGGAGGGCTGCAAATTTGTCCCCATCACTGTCAGCAAACAAAGGACAATCACTTCTCCAGCCAGACCATGTCAAACAGAAGATGTAGCTACTGCAGAGGGACCCCTTGAATCCACTGGTGTGTAAAGTATGGGCTGGGGCCTTTTTGTCAGCTATTACCATAAAAGAAAAAGAGGAAACAGTGACATTACTACACAATAGAAAGGTCAAACAGCTTGCAGCCATTTCATGACCCAGACAAGTCAAGGTCAAGGGATTCAGGTAGCAACTTAGCCAGGGCATAAGTTACCACACAAATGAATTGTTTTAACACATCAGCTTTGGTCAATTAAACCTAACAAGGCAAGTTGCATCACGTAGCAGGGTTCCTGACACCAAGGCCAGAAGCTGAGACCGACCTCATAAAACAAGGCTTTTAACATAGCATAGCAAATTTAAGGTAATCCATCCAGAAACTGCAGATGTCAGAATAATAAAATACAAGTTGTCCTAAGCAAGAACATTTTTCACACTTTAGAATTGGCGAAAAGAGGGGTATAGACTTTATATTGACATGCTCGTGTTATTAACATAGGCATAAATGTAATCCCCTACTTACATGAATTACAGAATACACCGTATTTCAAATAACTTTTTTTTAAACATCTGTGGTCAGGATTAGATTTTGTCCTATGCGCTTACATTCTCTGTTAACACCAGTACATTTCTACATGCATTTTTTAAATATGTGCAGAAAATTGGGTTTTTGAAAATATCTTCACCTTTATTGGGTAACAGAATATATATTAGTATCACTGAATATTAATTGGTGCTTGTTAAGTGTTTTTCATGTAATTTTATGGGACATATATGTATTTTTAAAAATCAACGAGTAGTTTTATCCAATTTCTTATTTTGAGAAATCGTTGAAGTTAACTAGGATTTCAAAACTGCATGTATTTAGCATTAAAGAATTTTTTTTCTCTATGGAAATTCTTATTCTATTTTGTACTTGTTTAAACAAATTCCATTTTCACCTGATTTGTGCTTCATCAATAACTTACTATAAGCTCTCAACTGCCTTAAAATGGGATTCTGAAAATATACAACCTCCAGGCAACTTTCAGCTAGTAAAATTACTTCATCCATCACCCCATATTTTCAATTATATAGTCTTTATTCAGAGTTCTTTAATTTGTCTGTGATTCATCAATGCTGTCCCATTTAAACTATCATCATAAATAGAGAATGTATATATTTAAATGTTTTATTATAAACAATATATACATGTGTATATATATGTGTGTATATATATATATATATATGCACATGAATGGTTTGCTTTCCTTGCTTAAAATACTGCTTAATTTAAATTTTGAGGATTTTTTAAAAAATATGTGTGGCCTTCAATTCAGCCCCAAGGTCTTTCCACCTCATTGGTTAATTGGTGGCCATTTCTTCCAATTTTCTGAATAATGTTACAACCCAAAAGCCCAACCATTCAAGTCCTATTAGTCTCACATCCCATAACGTTCGGTCTAATACAAGCTAATCCTACAGACTCCTTACTACCCACACTTAGTTTTCACAAGTTCTCTGCAATCTGATGATTTACTCTCTGTGCCAATTCCTAACAACCGAATTCAGTTAAATTAACCACATCACATAGTCAGAGTTCAAGGACCTCAGAATTTACTTTAAAATGAGATGACATACCACGTGGCCACAGGAAAGTGAGGGCAATCAAGAGGAAGCATCCCTTCTAGCTATGCTTGGCACTGAGGCATGCTGCTGGAATAACTTGAGTTTCCGATCCTGTAACCACCAGTCCTTGAGATTTCTAAAATTATTCCTCCTCCACAAGGAAGGAGGGAAAAGAGTTGGAAAACTCGCTTTGAACACTATGCTGCCTAATCATTCGCTCCACCATGGTATATACACCCTGACAAACTCCTCCAGGGTCACTAGTTCTAACTCTCAACTTCACACTTAGAAAATGCTATTCTTGCATAAACTAATGATTCACAGTCACCCAAAACTAGTTTCAGAGCAAGGGATCACCCTGGCTTTGGCCCATCATTTTCAGATATTTAATAACTGACTATTGTAATGAGTATTTCATATGCTAGTTCCACTCTCCATAAACTTGAAGCTTCCAAAAAAGCAAGAAATATTCCTTTGATTATAAGATCAGTTGTCATGTAAACCACTAAGATGTGAGAAATAAAAACCAACTTATCTCAAGTTTTCAGAATTCCAGTAAATCCAGATTCAGCCTCCCTTTGGGTCACTCCCTCTTCAGGTGCTAAAATTCTAACCAGTCAGCAGAGATGTCAAGAGAAGGAATGGCACAAAACAATTCATTTTTCTCGAGCCTACTAGCCAACTTTTCCATTTAACTTAGCAAAATAACAGCGTATGAGGAGAAAGACCTTACCAAGTTGAATATCTTGGATTGTTGCTTTAAACTAGAGTGCCAAGTTCAAAAGGAAAAAAGTTAGTGGAGAATTAAAACTTTAATTTCCTTTTGGCAGCCTCCTCCTAAATTCCAAGTTTAGGGAAAAACAACAAAGTAAATTAAAAGATCCTACTAAGTCCCTTACAAATCTCTATTACTTCAATGTTTGGATGTGTTCCTTACGTACCACTGTAGAAAACAGAATCTTTAAAAAACTCAAGCAGTGGCAATAGGTGGCTTTTCCAAAGGGCTCCTGCCTGACTCTAAGTCTCCAGGCATACACATTGTAACAGTCTGGTAGAGTCATCCCCTGGGATACCCAGCCATCATTTCCTGTCACTGCATTGCACAGTTCCCCAGACAACTATCATCCCTCAAAAATGAACCTGATTTTGGTTCTCACACATGGAGTTATTTGGTGTTCTTTTACCACATAAGAGACACAGTGTACTAAATTTGCAAATTTGAACACATAAAATCTAGATAAATATTTTTTTTTATTTCAAAACGTGTATATGAAGGGAGGGCAGAAGGTAAGGAAGGATGCCCAAGGCTATAAGTGGGATATTTTACCAACCCTGGCTGCCTCCAGAAAATAATACTATACGTTGTTTTAAATGTTTGAAAATCATAATTGTTGCAACAAATGAAAGTGCTCGCGTGTGCGCCCTCGCTCTCTCTCTCTCTCCCCCCACCCCCCCACCCTTCTCTTTGAAAAATGAGATCATATTAACAGCAATGCAAGAGCTTAGTTTGCCATATCAGAACACAGATGCCAAGCCTTCCCAGCTGGCAACTGGGGCCTCGGAGCTTAACTCTTGAGTTGTCTGGCAAAGCTATCTTACGGCAGGTACATCATGGTAGACAGGGCAAACTTCTGGACCCTTAGACTCTGCTTTCTTCTTATCAGTGTGAAAATTGCTAAGTATCTTATCTCACAATATATGTTTCCACAAAGGCCTCATTAAGCCTGGGAGTAAGACATGCCAACAAGAGCCCTTATTTATCATGTGAACTGTATATAAGCAAGAATGCAAACAAATGTGCACTGGAGTTCATGAGTTCACTCAAGGACAGGGTCCTAGATGGGAAAACCTAACAGGGTTTCCCTACATCAAACATGCATACAAAGTATTTCTCCTGCACACAAACCTCATGTTCTCTGAGCATTTCACAATGCCAGTACACCAAATCACCCTGCAGAGCAGCCTCATTTTAACAAGTTATGAAAGCACTTTTTTTCCCCTCCATAATGGGAAATACCTGCAAATGAAGTGAAATTTATTAAAATGTTAAAATGCGCTGTCAACTTGCAAACAATTATCTACTTAAGCTTTTCATAAAGAAATAATTGTTACCCAAAAGGATTCTGAAACCCAGTAACTGAAGGAGGGAAATAATTCTTAGCATTTGTTTCCTCACTAATGACATGTGACAACCAGGAAGGGTTCTATTTCAAAAACAATGATTACAATTTCCCCTGTAAACAAGTTCCATTTCTCACAACTTCAAAATATACTGCAATTATTATAATGCTTAACAATAAAACAACAAAAGTTGCCATCCGACAATGGATCACAACTTTAAGGGTTCAACAAGGATACAGGAAACGACTTGCTAGTGATAGCAGCGAGGTTGCTGAACTCTGTGCAGCACTCCAAAACATGTTTAATAAGAGTGCAAAGTACAGTCCAAAAATCACTTAGCCTGACTTGGTTTAAACTCTAACCTGTTAAGTTCACGACAACAGTTATTATCTTTGAGATCTTTAAACCTCCTGGTGTATTGTGGCCTCTCTCTTCAAAACCTTTCCCTGCTTGAGAGAAAGCCCAATCCCCACAGCTCGGCCTGCCTCCCCTCTCTTCAGACAGGACACAGTCTGGCGATTCAAGGCCTCCCGTAGGCCAGACTTCCTTCTGTGCAGCCCTTTGGGGTAGAACTGCTAATCCTTCTTATTAATTAACGAGATAATGGTGGTTAACTGGAAAGCAATATTAATGTTAACTATCTAGGAAACTTCAACCAAAATTATTTTAGCCTTTTGGTAGTTTTTTTTTTTTTTTTCCCAGTATGCAGAATTGGACACTGCGAATTTGGCAACATTTTAATGCAGGATTGAGAAATTCAGGAATGATTGATTTATATCAGACCTTACTATGTAAGTTTCCTCATGAAGGTTTTCTTTCTTTCTTTTCTCATTTCCACTGTTACCCATTATTAAATAAAGAGAAAAAGTAAGGTCCTCTAAAATGTGTTACTAGAAAATTTGGAAGTGTGGAAACTGAGGAAACTAGAAATCACATAAGAAACAAGCAAGGCTCTGGCTGAAAGCAATACTCACTCAATGGATGTATCCTATATCACTACATTCACTATGCCCCGAATACACTTGTTACATTCCACCATGCATCTTTCAGGACACTTGTATTCCCAGGAAGGTGTGTTGTGCAAGGACTGCCTGGGTTTGTTGTTGTTGTTTTGTTTTGTTTTGCTTTGCTTTGCTTTGCTTTCATGAATGCAATAACAAAGACAATATGGGGAACAGGTACCACCTGCCCAAGAATCATTGGACATCTTTAATATCTTTGGGAAAATGAAGACCACTTTAGAGCTCTTTTTCCTTTCATCTTTTTTTTTTTTAAAGCAAAAACTTAAAAAGGGAAGGATTTTATATTAGCTAAGGTTTGCTGCGGCAAAACAAGCAAGCAGCTTTCATTCAGGGATTGTCAAAAACTTTCCAGTGTGCCCACTGCAATGCGGATGCCAACCAACGAATCAAAGGCATTCAGCAACTAGACAAAGAGGGTCTGATGCCAACCTCGGTGCCACTGGCAACCATTATTGGCATCAAACACAGTGTCTGCCTTTTTTTTTCCCCCTCGCCTGGCACTTCACAAACAAAATGGCGGTTCTTGTAGCAATGAAACAGCCGAAGCGCAGCCCTCTGAATCAATAACGTCAAATGATTTTATGGATTTAAACACAGTGACTCCCAAGTGATGTGGACATTTTAGGTAAAGTGGGGGGCATATGATTTTATAAACAGCTACATTAAACACCATCCTTTTAGGATGTAAAGAAATAGTAAAATGGACTGAATTGTGGGTCAACCAGACTATATGCATCGAAGAAGCTGAATAACAAAGACATTGAGCTTTAAAGAAAATACTGCCCTGTGATGCAATAGCCTAATAAACTATATATCAAAAACAATTTCAAAATGTATGAATTTTCCCCAAAACCATATCAGATGCAGATGTAGTATTACAGCTTGTGTCAAACCTCTAGTAACTCTTTCCACATTTCAGAAAAGATGAGGCTGCTGGGCATGAAGTAGGGAAAAAAAAAAAAAAGTGTGGGTTGAACCAAAAGAGAAAGAGGGAGAAAGAAAAGCATGAGAAGTTGGTCAACAATGGAACTCTATTATACATTGGTCTTTATTTTGTCCTCCAGAAGAGATGCAGTATGTGATCTTGAATAAATAACCAAGAGGACTATTGACATTTCCAGATCTGGAAATTGTCAATATATTGTAACATCAGTCCACACTGCAATGCGGATGCCAACTAACAAATCACAGGCATCCTGAGCTAAACAAAGAGGGTCTGATGCCAATCCTGGTGCCAGTGGCAACCATCTTTGGCATTCTCTCTGTTCTTTCTCATGTTTTTCTCCCAGTCATTTAGAAGCAGAGGGAGAGAGAGAGAGGCAAAAAAGGTAATTTTGTTACTCATTCTGTTACAAACAGTACATTTTTCCGTTTTGATTTTTCTTTCATGTTTTTCTTTATACTTCTTTAGTCCATTTATAAGACAGACTTAAGTAGGTTTTCATGTACTTAGAGGAGAAATAAATAGTCACAATGTGAGATATATAGCTCTCAAATTGATTACAGTCTTATCTTTTAAAACTTGCTTTACTTAACCAATTGCACTGCAAAAATGACATAATTAATCTATACTTGACAAAGAAAAATATGTAAATTTTGAAAAAAAAAAAGAAAATACAAAAGCACATTGATGGGAGTATTTCAAAGAAAGAGCCACCAGATGCTAAAAGGAGTGGATGCATGGGCAGGTAACAGAGGATCCACATTATTAGGCATATGGGGCAAAATGACGAAAGGGTCTTACAACAGAAGCTGCTGAAATGATCACAAAATCAATATTTTATCTGAAAATATGGTCTCTAAGAGTTGCTTAAAACTTTATAATTATCATGACCAACAGTGCAATGCAAAAAGAATTTATGCATTTTTTTCTTTTTTCAACCTATCTTCACAAATCCAAAGGATATGTTCTTTATTGTCAGTTAAACAAAACTAAGAGAGTTGGCTGCTTGCTGCAGGAGTGAATGCACACCTCAAGGATGAGTCTCCAAGCAAGTTAAAGCATAGTTAAATGAACAGTGAGGTGGTAGCAGATCTTCCCTCTCTATGCTAAAAAGTTACGTGACCCACTTTTTAAAACTTTACTTCCAGCCTTAATTTTCACAACACAGTTATAACACATTTATAGTCAATCCAACACATATATACAGCCCACCTTAAAATGTCACCTCCTAGACAGCTGTCAATCAAATTAAGTGTCATGTGTTAATGAGCTTTTATTTTAGGACATACAGGATGAAAATATATTTCCCCCAAACCATCATTATTCAGACTTTAGTTCTTAAATGCATGGAAATAGTAAACGCAATGTTGTTGTTGCTGTTTTTAAGAAAATAAAATATTTCCAAGTAAGTGATGTCCAACACCATTATTTAAAATCAGACCAAAAAGTTTTAAATGACATTTAAGCATGTCTCCAAAACTCTATCAAGGAAATATCAAGATAAAAAAGCCCATAGTAAGTACCTAGATTTTTTTAGTCTAAAGAGTAATTTTTTATGTTTTATTTTTTAGGATGGTCATAAAGTATATAGCAATTTATTAAATCCCATATTTATATAACAACCATCAGATAACTGTCTGCCACCTGGCTATCTGCAGGCCATTTCCCTCCCTCCAAGCCAAGTTCGAAAATGACCCACCATCTGTGGCAGCTCAGACTTGAGGCCACTTTTGGTACGCTGCTTTTTAAATGACAATTTACTATGAACCGCTGTGAATTCAAAGAAGTCTATACCTCAACACACTGATTCGAGGAAAAGACATTCTCACCTATGTAAAGGAAAACATAGTAAGAGAAACAAAAATAATAAACATATTTCATTAACTCAAAAAAAAAAACAAAAACTCAGCAACAACATCACCGTATTGTGAATTGTTCAGGCAATATTTATAACTACTCTCTTAATCGACCACTTTAAAACATAGGTATGGTAATGCAGTCTCTGCATTCTTTTTGAGATTTATTTTAAACCAGTGTAACCAGTCTACTTTGTTTTTATTCCATAATGTTCTGTAAGGAAAGCTGTGACTTTCCTCCTTGGTAAGTTTTATGAATTTACAATTTATATTCAAGTAAACTAACAATACGAAGTGTTCCCAAGTCACTTGGGGAAAAATACTGTAAATTATTTAGACAAGAACTATATTTCATTAAATCTACAGTGATTATTACACAATCAAAAGTAGATATTGCTAGAAATATTAAAATTAAATAAGCCAAGATCTATATAAGCTGTACATTTTGATAGTGGCTATCTTAAGCATCTTATAATAGTAAATGCTAATTCTATTTTCAGTGCAATAGCACCAGATTCCAGAACAAAATTCACCTTGTCAGTTAACAGACTAATACAAATATTATTAAACAACAGTTCCACTATTCATAAAGTTACATTTTCAAATCGGGAAAATGCGACTGGATGCAAGAAATGTAGCCTAACACAGAGAAAGTGTAATAAGCAATATCTTTTAGGCTACTCCTGTGCCTGTTCCTGTGTAAAAAACGTATGCCTTTCTGGCCTTTCTTCAAATATCCATGCCTATCCAGGTATCAAAGCTCTGTGTCTATTTACATGGCTAGCACATGGCAGTGGACATGTGAGTAGAAGTGGGCACACTCCCATACCCAGCAAGGGCGGAGGAAACCTAGGGGCCTGGAGGACCATCTAACCCAAGCCAGACATTCTGTATGCGGAAAATTGTGGACAGTGTTTGCGGTGCAAGAAGAAAGAACAATCTGCTCCTACCTTGCTCCTGCACGTAGTACGCCAAAAACAAATCAAGTTCCTTAACTGATACTGTGATATGATGTGGCTGGACACAAAGTGCTGGGTTTGTGCAATGTGGGGATTTCATGAGCCGCTCTCCATCGGTACTTTCCAAAGGGATGCCTTTGAACAGGATCACCATGACTAGATCCAGACGCCAGACTTTGTCTGCCTGTCGCAGGCAGTCGATTCTCCTAATCTTACCCTTCTGGTCGGGATTGGATAAGACACAGCACGGGTGCTTCTTGCCAGTCACGGTGAGCACAAAGTCCTCCCGGTACTCCTGGCGGATATCTTTGCGCAGTTTGGCCAGGAGCCTGGATGCCCACTTCTGTTTGATTTCAGGCTTTTCACTGAGAAGCTCATCTTTGACTGCTCTTTCTTCATCCTTTGACATTCGCTTCTCATGCTTTTTAAAGTACTTGCGTTTTCGAGCCTGCAGGTTGAACCAAGTATAGGCGATTGCACGGACATGTGGAAGAAGTGCCTCGATGAATGGGTGAAATTCATCCTGTGGAAGATGAGGGGGGAAAAAGAGGTGCATGGTCAGTTTAATTTTAAAGCCTCAAAAAATAAGACCACGATCCATTCCCAACTCAGAACAACAACAAAAAAGTTATGCATGAAAACAGCATTCTTTTCTTATATAAGATGATCAAAATAACAAGACATGAAGAAAATAAAACATGCCAAGCTGCCCCCTCGCCACCAAAATTTACAAGTTGATTCTCCCTCCTACAAAGAAAATAAGGTTTTATTTTGTATTTCCACCCTGGTCCCATCCCCCTCCTTCCCACCCCAATGCCATGCAGTCTACATTCTCTAAAACATATGCAACCAAGGTGCTTGGCACCTGATCTAATATTTAAATATTTGGTTGACCAACTAACAGTATGCAGTACCATTTTACAAAGAACACAGTGAGTGTTTTTTTTTTGGTTTGTTTGGGTTTTTTTGTTTTTTAATCGGAGCAGAGCTGTTCAGAAGGCAGGAGCGATGCCACAGTTCATTTCTCTTCTCTGTGGCACAGAAACACAAAGCATATAGATGCTCAGTGTAATGCCACACAGTTCCCGCTTTTGGAGCATGCTCTCAGCAAGAGGCTGCTGGTGGCACAAAGAGCATGCGCCATTAAACTTGATCCATTTTCTTATCAAACGTCCAACATTCCAACACTGAAACAGCACCATTCCAAGAGTGGTAACTAGAGAAACCGGTATACAGTGAGGGAAAGTGGGCAAAAGACACAGCTTGTAGTATCAGTGTCCCGAACAGAAGGTTTCCATACTTTGAGCAGAGCATTCTCTCCCCGTACCACCAACACTAGCTCCCAACACACTCCTCTCCTACTCCTTCTCTCTCTCTCTCTCTCTCTCTCTCTCTCTCACACACACACACACACACACACACACACACCACTTGCATTTTTTAAATAGAACTTTTTAAAGTTGAAAACAAAAATTGCACGAATGTTCTTCCGGCAGCTTTCCTATAGAATATGAAGCCCCACAGAGTCAGTTAATTTGTTAACTGATCACATGAGTATGGCAATTACTCTAAACCCCTTAAAAATCAATCTGAGGTGAACAATGAAAAATGGCAACTTGGCACCAACTTTACATTCTTTGTGTCTCTGCATGCTGTGGCTGGGGACACCAGGAGTGCACGGCTGGTCAGTTACTGCTTTTGTGGAATCCATACAATTCATTTGCCACATAGATGGATTATTGGACAGGACTTCAGGGACACATATGTGCATGCTTGTGAATACTCAGATGTACAGATTATATAGTACCCAACGTTTGATTTAATGATTTCCCCTTAGGATCTTGAATTTTCCTGCCTGTTTCACCCAAGCCTTTTTTTTTTTTTTTTTTAAGGAAGGGAGCATTGAGGAATGGCAATTTATATCTACCTACAGATATTTCAAGTTGCTTTCAAATGTAATCAGTTTTGCAGCACTTCCAGACTTAGTAGAACCTGTCTTATAAGCTTAGGCCTATTGCTGTTCAGAAAAAGAACTGAACACCCCACGCATGCACACTATATGCACGCAATAAGCCAAGATCTGAAGCAAAGAACTTTTACCGTGACCATTTTTCGGATCACGTTGACTAGAGTGTCATCTCAACCACAAAATTACTTTCTCTGTCTCCCAAGTTAGAATTTACATACTCATGTTAGTCACCCTGAACTATGTGGAATAAATTCTACTTAACCAGCAGACTGGCTAATTCCTCTAGGTAAAGATGAGGAAAATAAACTAATGACACACTAACAAAGAAGGTGTCCGAAAATTCCAGAGAGCTATGAATGCATTTTTAAGATGAAACTAAAGTTTTAATGCTAAAGACT
The DNA here is from genome assembly GCA_004027655.1 of Graphiurus murinus. Lineage (NCBI taxonomy): Eukaryota > Metazoa > Chordata > Mammalia > Rodentia > Gliridae > Graphiurus > Graphiurus murinus. The sequence continues at coordinate 34,146 of PVLC010011517.1, forward strand.
GCAACATGTTAGTAGTTTGCAGTTCAGACACAGAGAGGTACATGTCCCATCCAATCAATAATGTAGTTATCAAGTGTTCTAACATATTGCTGTAAAACATTCCTATGGCAGAGTAAGTATGAATCAAAATTTTATAACAATACAGAATGCAGATGATTACATCACAGCATGAGGCATAACCAAATGCCATAGAGGAAATCATTAAACCGATCAGTAGTTTCCAGCAGAGATTTGAACAATTCGGTTACTATGTGAGCACATTAAACTAGGCCATGGAAAGAGTTAAACCACAATCTGTTCTTTGTGTGGGAAGGCAGCCCTGCTCACAGCAACCACAGCCCATGATAAGACCTCCCTATCTCCGTACACTTTCTGATGCCATGCTTTTAGCTTTCACTGTAACTATAAAAACTTTGTTTATCCGCCTTCAAAATATATGCAAAAGGAAAGTCTGCTCAAGGAAATGTGGACTTAAACATGCTTTCGGAACTCACTTCCTATGATCTGACTTTTACTAGGATTTATTGATAGGACTAAAAAATGTCCATATATGCCCTCATAAACTAAAAATTTGAGAATGTAAAGAGTACATAGGGGAGCTTTGTCTCACTTATTTTACCCTTGCCATGTTTTTTAAATGCAGTAGTATTTTAATAGATATTAAGCAATTTGTTAACACTTAAGTACTTACACCCTTAAGTACTATGTTCAGTAACATTTTGTTTTCTTACAAAGACATCAAACATACTTTTGATTAAATAGGCTTAAGTTGCAATATTTAACCATCAACATCATCAATCAAGTAACAAATCTCAAAACCTTAACAATTTATTTTAAAAAACTTGACTGTGAATTTGAAGGTTAAATTTGGAAACTCTTAGCCAATGCACACAAAATGTTGTTTTTTGAGGTTGCCATGTATTTACTGTCAATAATACCAAGTACTGTCTTAAAACATAATTTTTCTTTATTGATAAATAGAAGTAGCTGGCAAACTTTCTCAGGCCATCAAATTGCCTTATTAATATCTTTCAGGAAGTCACTATTATGTGGATTCCTTTTAACTGAAGCAGTTATTTGATAAGGGGCCTATCCCCAAAAAACTGATTGTAAGTGGAAATGTACTATATGCCACATACATTTTTGCATTAGCACGTCTAAATGTCATCTCCCAAGTGTGATTGTTTCCTAATGCTGAGTAGCAATATATTCTTAATGATTATAAGTGACATGAACATGGTGCACAGTAAATGTCCCCATCCAAAAGGGGGGGAGGGATTACGGTATTCAATGTCCTAACTAATGGATTATCATAATAACACTAAACGATTATAAATATTATAATGCAAACTATTTAAGATCTAAAGGCTTTATACTAAGGTAATTTTCAAACCTGCTCTTTCAGAATTCTTATTAAGACACATTGATATTCCGTAACCCTTTCTCTTATAAAACTTCCTTTAGTCGAACCAAATTGATAAAAAGAAATAGCCCAGTTATAAATTTCCAATATAAAAGTTGAACAATCTAATTCAACTAGGCATATTTATTTTTCTTCATAGAAACAATGGTTTCCATAAAAAGGTGATAAATTAGACCAATATATGGTGGTAGAAGAGTAAATACTAGATGTTCCTGGAACATTAACACTACACAACAATTAGCCATGAAAAAAGTATATGCAAAGAACTTGTATGGCAATAAAGAAAAAAAAAATTACTCAGTGTCACCATGCCAGTTGAAAGTTCTATCAAGGGTTTAAATTCTCCTTAGAAAAAGCAAATATTAAAATCTTATATGATGGTCCTTAATTTTCCCTTTACCTTTGGTTTATATTGAGGAATAAATGCTGACATATTGATGTACTGATACTACAAATAACATTTTTCTAAATATCAACTTTACTGGTAGCCCCTTTTAAATTAAGAGTCTTTCTAAAGCCTAGATACTTTGTTGCAAGAACAGAGATACTTTTTAAAAGTTTTCAACAAATTAAGAATGTTTCTTTATTTTGTGTTTACATGTCCTAAAACATATGCTACAGTACAAGGCTCTAGATTCCAAACTAAACTACTGATCTGATACAAAAGTAACAGTGTTAATGTGGCCTTATTTCACAACGCCTATATATTACCTAAACAGTCATATCGCAATTAGCTAAGAGAGAATTCTAAAGTTAAAATTCCTTCTCTGGTATAGGCCTCAAATCCCCCAAACAGTTTTAATACATCAACCCAGATTTATATTATTAAATAGTAGAGAGTATTAGTCATCATGAATTAGTGTCAGTAAGTATATATCCTTGAATACTATATGATAGTTGAATGATTATGCTGTATATGCTCTAAACATTCCATATGTCAGGACGTTGCAACATTATTTTTAACTTACCAAATTAAGATAAAACTAGTGATTTTTCAATATTTATTTAGGGGTGATTAAAAATGCAATGTAATTACTAGCAGTGTCTCCAAAAGAGCCAACATTGCAGATATAAATATAGAAAAAACACAATTATTCTGTCCTTTACAGGTGATTACAAGTGATGTAGTACTTCGTGAGAAGCTTACTTCAATTTGTTTTATTTGATCCAAACGTAAAAATAATATAAATGAGCATCGTTTACCAGAAAGAGAGAAAAAAAAATCCTTCTGTTGGGTAATATTAAAGGTAACTTTTAAAACTAAAGGCAATTCATTATACCTGAAACAGTTTCATCATGCTCATTGGCTATTATCATTCATAGCTTTTAAAATACAAGTAACTCAGCAACCCCTATTTCCAGTTTTGTTAAATTAAAGAGCACGTTTACTTGCTTAAAATAGCCATATCTAAGTTAATCATACTCAGATGCCAAACAAAATATAAACAATAAAAAATGTGTCAGCCAAAAAGCTACAGGACTGTATCCAATCACTGAATAAGCCTTATCATTGTTTTCATCTTCATTCACAATTTATGAATGCCTCAGTCCTTTTGAATCACAATGGCTTCTAATTGTCATACAATTGAAATCTTAATTATTTGTCTGTTTTTAAAATGCATCATCCTGATTTTAGATATTTTTTTAAATTTTTAACACAGCCTAAATTAGCCAACACTTCTTTTAACTGTTCAGTTTTTATGCCAATGTCTAAGAAAATTATCAATTACCCATCGTGACAAGTACTTCTAAAAGTAAATTGTCCTATATCTTCAAAGGTTTAAAATGTTGCTTCAAATAACAATTCTGGGCTAAGTTATTTAGTTAGTTCATCAGTTGGTTAGTTCACTGAGCAGAGATCAAACTGCGCCCAGGTAAGTCCGTCTGGTCTTGCCACTTTCCCATTTGGCCGTATGATTGAAAGTGATATAAACTTGCGTTTTGTAAAAAGTAAAAAGCCAGTGTTTTATTTCATAACATTGTTCCTAAAGTCTTAGGACCATTTTCAAAATAAAAAATAAAATGGCCTTATTTTTTCAGCATTACTTTCTGCCTTACGAACTATGCCCGAATATCGCCAAATGAACAGGTCTCCAAAAAAATGAACACGTCCTAAAAGTCCTTCACTTTCGCCACAACCGACTAAACTCGTGTCAAGGCGCAGAACGCCTTTGTGGTACAATCATGGGAAGCCCAAAATGCGGGTCACGAAGGACCAGGATTTCAGTTCCCCCAGAGAAAGCAGAGGAATGGGTCCCCGGACCACAGTCTGGGACTCGGTCAGTCGCCCGCCCACCGCCTGCAGCGGAGTCCAGAGGCGCCCACACAGACTGTGCTAGCGTCCCCTGGCCCAAGTTCACCGGCTGTTTTTAAGAGCTCGGTCCCCCCAAAGCTGGTCTAAAGCCGGAGTCCGCCTCAGCACGCGAGCCGCGGAGCGGAGCCGCGGGCACCCTGAGCGGGGGTGCCGCGCCGCAGCCCGCACTTGGGGGGCCGCGCAGGGGCTCCGGCTTGCGGGCCCCGGCCCTGCCCACCCCGGCAGCCTCGCCCGGCCCGGCGCCCGCTCTCGGTGCCCAGGGCGCGGGGCTGGGCGCGCGCGGCGGCCGTGGGCGAGGGGCCTGGCGCCCGCTCCCACGCTGCCCCGCCGAGCCTGCCACCAACTCCAGGCCACTTCTCCGAAGGAAGGGGATGTGCGGAGGTTAACCAAAGCCGTTAATGGTCCGCAGGAGCAAAGCCACAAAACAAAACAAAGGCGTCTGGGGCCAGAGAGAAAGCTCGAGAAAGCGACCGAGACGTGTACCTGAGTGAGACAGATGGGAGAATACATCATGACTTCGCCTTAAAACGCACTTTCCCGGAGATGCCCAAGAAAATCTTCAAGAAGCAAAAATTTCATCTATTCATTTTACAGTCATCTGAGCCCCGCGATGCGATCAATCAGGACGGGGCTCTGCGCCGGATCACCGCAACTTCACAACAAACCCAGTCCTCCTTAAATAGCCAAAGATTCAAGTTCACTCGGCGTGCTAGATTTCCCGGGGTGAAATCCAATCTACACTTTTAACCCTCTTGCAGTCCGAGCGCGCTGGCCGTGCTCGCCGAGGCCGCCGCCGCCGCCGCTGGTGTTGGCTGCCTTTCGCCTGGGTTTGGGGATTTGTTTTCTGTTTTGCAGTTGTTGTTGTTGTTGGGGGCTTGGGGTGCGCGGAGGTTCGGTGTGGGTTGGATTGGGGTGGTGGTGGTGGATGGTGAAATGCTTTTTTAAAAAAAGGCGGGGAGGGGGGCGCAGGGGGCGGGCGGCTGGGAGAGCGAGGAGAACGTGTCACCGCGCTGGGAAAGTTCAAGGTTACAGCCCCGAGCACTGCGACAGGAGCGCGGAGTGGGGATCGCAGGCTAAACTTTGCCGCGAGCCGACCCTGTGTGTGCGCGCGAGGGGGAGCGTGAGCGAGTGCGCGCGGGTGGCGGGGCGCGCGCGGGAGAGGGCCGGGTGGGGGCGGGGAGGGTGGGGGAGCAGGGAGAGGCCGGGGTGAGGGAGGGGGCGCGAGCGCAGATCTCCCGGGCGGAAGAGGCTCGCGGCGCACGGTCCCTGGCTGCAGCCGCCGCCGCCCGCGCGGGCTCCTCCGGGCCCGCCCGCCTCGCCCCGCGTCTGACCCGGCCGAGCGAAGAGGCTGCCGCCGCTGCCGCTGCCCGCAGCCCGGGGGGGATCGAAACGATCGCCTGAAAAATCCCAAACGATAAATCCCGCTCGGCTCCAAACTCCTCTCCTTTCTGCTCTGGGCTTTTTTTTTTTTTTTTTTTTTTCCTTCCCTCCCTCTCTCGCTTTCTTTCGCTGCAAAACTTGGAAGTTGAAAATTTCACCGGTTCCACCCTCCGGACCCCGCTGGAGCTCTCTCCAAATCAGACTTAAGGATTGTTTTATTATTTAATTACACAATCATCGCTTTACTCCTCCTCCTCCTGCAAACGCGCATTCCTTTTGCACCAGTCTCTCCACACCCCCCGCCCCCCACCTTCCTCCTCCTCCTCCTGCGAGCCTCTCTCTCCCTCTCGCTCGCTCGCTCTCCCTCGTCTCTCATTTGTTAAAGGTATCATACCGGTGCAACAGTACCAGGACTTTTTTTTTTCTTTCTTTCAAAATACCTCTTCTTTCTGCCACCCTCTTCTCATACCGTCACGCACATACACACACCCCAAAACTCGCCCTAGGAGAGGTATTTCTGTGCTCGCTGCGGACTCTTAAGCCGCGGGAACATCCTAGTAGGAGAAGCATTGAACTGGTGTGGGCCCGGGAAGAACGAATGGAAAATTCCCTCACACCCGGGCCGCCCCGGGACCGGGGCTGGGGCGCCGACCAGACCCTCGCACCCTGGGCGGGCGCGGTCCGCAAAGCACTCAGCTGGAGGGAGGAGGGGGGGGAGGCGGTGAAGGCGGGAGCCGCAGCGAACTTGGGCTCAAGTAGTTGGGGCGCACCAGCGCGGACCGGGGCCAGGCGCCGGGCTCGCAGCCCGCGATCGCGGGTGGGGAGGAGGTGCGGGGTCCTCCCGCGGCGCCCCTGCGCTTCGCGCTAGTTTGTGGCCCTCCCTGGGGGTGCGGCGTGCACGTGGCCACTCTCGAGCGGGAGGACCCGGCGAGCCGCGGCCGCCTCCAGCCCCCTCCTCCTCCTCTTCCTCCTCCTCCTCCCAGAGCCTAGCTCTTCAATCCTCCTCCCGCGGCCGAGCTGGCTCGCTCCCAGTCCCCACCCACAGGGCCCGGGGCGCCGGCGGAAAGCGGCTCCCTCCCCGCCGGGTGCAGGCAGGGCGGGGCCGGAGCTGCGGGGCGCGCGCGCCCGGGGTGCGGGAGTCGCCGCAGTCCTCCCGCAGCGACCGGCCCGCGCCCCCAACCCCACCCGGTCGGCTCCGCGGGCTGAGCCCCGAGTGAATGAACTTGATTGCACCGGTTGCGCACACAGGCAGCCCCCCAAATTCCGGTTTTACGCCTGGGGTGGGTGGGGAGGTAGTGGGCTCAAAGGCTGCCCAGACAATGGAGAAAGGAAAAGTGCGTGCCAGGGGCTCGGCGTCTACCTAGCCAGGGGCTGCGGGGGCCCGGGCTGTTCCGCCCCCAGGGCGGGGCGCCCCCGCTTCCACCGGCGCTGCCCGAGACTTTCGAGGTTCACCAGGGATCCCCCTTTCCTCGCGGTCGATTTCCCCTCAACTTTCTCCTCTCCGTCTCTCCCGCTTCGTCCCCGCCCCCCCCTTTCTTTTCCTCCCCCAGCGGACCTGAAGGAACCGGTGACTTTTTCCTTCACCAAGTGGGAGTTATCCACATCAAGCATTTCACAACGACACATCAAGAAAAGTAGGCAGGTTCAAGTCAACCATGAAATGGTCACTTTTTAACCCCGTCCTGTCCTCATTAGGGAAATGCTCAAACACAGTCCGTTTTCAAAAAGCGCTCTTAATGAGGCGAGCTTGCCAAGTCTACCAGCTGCAGCCCCCGTAAACCTAGAGCCCGGAGAAGAAAGGCACTGGGGGTGGGGAGGAGGGCTGAGGGTCTGAAGAGACAGGTAAAGTCGGGAAACTGCGAAAACGCGGGCAAGTTAACCCTTGAGGGCACGCGCCGCTGGAGCCGCCCGCCCGGCTCCTCCCGCCCGCAGACCCTCCAGTCCGCGTTCTGACAACGCTAATTCCCTTTGTGCCGGTCATTTCTCCTTTTTGAAAAGCTGGGATAAAGTTGACAGTCTTTAGAGATGAAAGAAATGAGGTGACAGTCGGGGTTAATCCAAATAAATACTCATTTCTCTGATAAATTGTAGGCAACCTCATCTTAGATTTAAAAAGAAGAAAAAGCACAAACCCGAAGCATCACTCTGGATTGCACGTTTACCTTGCAGCTCTTCTCACCCCCTCTGGAGTCTGCGGGGAGGTGGGGGGGAAGCTCTACTGATAATACCAGCTTTAACTACTGGAGTTTCCCTTTGAACAAATATTCAATTTAACTGGAGTTAATTTACCATAAAAGACATTCCCCTTGGCACAAATGCGCTCACGTCCTTGAACACACCTCTTTGAATGCCTGGACTCTTACAGAAGCCATTATTTCGGGGTCTCTTTAAAAATCCAGCGCCCATCTCCTTCCCTCCCTCCCTCCTTTCCTCCCTCCTCACCACACCACCCCCCAGTGAAATCCTGGCACCCAGAGAGAACTCTTTTCAGCCCGAGAGCCCAGAACCAGCCGTTGTCCCCTGGTAAAGGAGGCCCAGTGCTGAGCCCTGGGCAAGTGTCTCCAGACATTGCTATTCCCACTCCCTTTATTAGTTTCCCTCTCCAACACAAACCATTCCCTTTTGTCATCCAAACTAGGTTGCATCTAAAAGTTTCTCACAAGCTTAAAAAAAAAAAAAAAGAAAGGAAAAAAACGACAAACTGACAACCATGACACAGAAGAACTCACAAAAACTGCAGCAGCACCTGAGGGGAAGAAGCACCACACCAGACCCAGGTAAGACCCCAGAGCAGAGAAGACACCTGGGGCTTCCCTGCCCTCCTCCCCCAGGGTCTCAGATCTCTTTCAGGTTCCCCACCTTTGTACAGGGCTTAAGGGTGGGTACCCTTTGATGGACATGGAGGATGCTTGGTAGTTGAGGGGTTTGATTTGTTTCTAAGAAAAAGGAAAACAAGAAAGGAGTAATGGTGAGATGAGGAAAACCAAAAGGAATGAAGAATGAGCAAAGAGACATCCTGGAAGGGAGGAATTGCAGGGGGGTGGGGGAAATTCACTATCTATGGCTTTGACTCTGAGGCCTTGAAGCCACAGTCAGGGTGGCTGACACATCCCAAAGCACTGCTTCTAGTCCAGCCAATGCCAAGGTCACAAGTGGCAGGCCTTCCAGGAAGACCTCTAGGAGAGTCTTGTGTGATGAGGGACTGGTGGATTTGGGCACATAGGACTTCTGGTTTCTCTGTGGTCTCTCAGGATTTGTCAGCCACCTTGGATGTGAGAAATGTGAGTCTTCTAAATTCCAGGTAAAAGAGTGGAGAGGAGGAACTAAGAGTATATGCTTTTCACTTTCCCTCCTCCCAACATGTCTGTGCCCCGGGTATTAAAAGCAATTTTAAAGCATTTCTGAAATGCTTCTGAGACTGTCAAGATGAGCCAAAGGCTTTGACTTTGGTACTTACCTCTCTTAAGTTCTGTTTCTCTCTCACACAGAAAGGGTTAAAGCACTGGTAAGACAGGCCACTTTTCACTCACCCCAAAACCTGACTTGAGGAGCTGGAAAGAATTGAAAGGCTCCCTCAGCCACCGGAACATTTGATATGTCAGTATCCTAATGATCTCCTCCCTAGATCACCTCTTCCCTGCCACCTTACAGGAGAAAAAAAGTTTCTTTTCTGACAGAAAGTTTATTGATTTCTAAAAGAAATGTCAGGACTTCTGGTGACTGGATTTTTCAAAACCCAGTTGTTATATTTAAAAGTAAACACTGTTACCCATTTTGAGCCTTTCACTGACCTCCAGAGAGGAGTTTGATATCCCAAGTATCTCCTAATATTGTTTTTCTTTTTCTTTCTAAAGAAACTGCAGGATAGGTTGCAAAGCCCAGGCAATTGCACAGAAGGTTTCTTGGAGATTAACAAAGCTGTCGTTTTTAATACACCCGATGACTTTTTTATTTTTTAGCTCTTGCATGTGATTTGCAGGGAGGCTCAGTAATTCCACACACCCTGGCTGCATCGCCAATATCAATATTTAAAAACTAAATACAAAAGAGACAGATGACCTCCTGACCCCAGGAAACAGGCCTGCAAAACTGCACCATGCCTGAGGACCTTTCTCTCTTCCAAATGAACTACAAAAATCATATATGTGTGGCTTGAAAAACACAAATGTATAATCCACAGGCAACAACACCAAAATCAACTAAAAAATGTGTATATAAACAACCAAACAAGTATTGAAATTGCCTGTACTTGATAGGAATTGCAAAATCATGCCCAGCTCTCTGGGTCCTTAAACTACTACTGTCAAATTAGGATAGCAGTTTCTCCCAACTAGAGAATTCACAACCAGAGAGTTTCCCCACCCCCATTGCCAGCCCTTTGCCTTTCACTGAAATGAATAAATAACCTTGGACTTTTTTTCCCCTTCCTTTGGGAGCTGTTTGGTCTCCCCTGAGGACAAGACTAAATGAGAAAAATGATGCTGTTAATGTCATTGCTGAAATGCTTGTACTCGACTATTTAAAAAAAAAAATCCCACTAAGTGTGTCTACTTCAACACATTTACAAGTTACAACTCAGAATCTGAACAAGGACTGGGCCAGATTCCTCCATTAAAGTTAGCCGGTTTCCACCTCTCTGCAGAGATTAGTCCAGTTCATCTACAGAGATTCTCAACTTTGGAAAACATTTGCTCTCCGGATTAGAAAGTCAGCAGTTGGCCTGTAACTTTTGCATGATTTAAAGTTTGAAAATCTCTGCAATAGTTGCCTCACTTCATTCACAGTACTACAGAAGTACATACACTCTCATTCACAGGGCCTTGTCTGCTGAAGTTGAGAGAGTTGTAGTTACAGTACTGCCCTTTTCAAAACAGCTAACCTTTAAAGTAAAGCTGTACATTTTATCTGTACATGTAAATTGGCTTTTGTTAACCCATCTACGCATGCTTTGTGACTGTGAAAACAGATCAGCTCTAAAGAGATGTTTAGAAAGCCCTGTCCAAAATGGCCAACAAGTCCTTACATTCTGGATTAAGTAGAAAAAAACTGCATTGCAGACCCACTTAAACTGTCTGCAACTCTTTCTCTAGTTATAGGCAAAATAAAAACAATGCATAACACCAGAATTGTGCATTTTAACTTTCAAATTAAAATTTAAGAAACAGCTGCACAATTACAAAGAAAAAACAAACAACTGGGCCTATACAGGATATATGTTCAGTCAACTTATCTGAATGTATCTGAAACATTTTAACACCACAACAAGCTAATAAATTTCAAAGTAATAATACTGCCAAATCTTGTGATGCCACAAACTCCAAAAACAAAGTTACAGATGTTTGTGACATCACATTCACTCAAAATTATGCTGCTACTCAGTCTGACCATATTAAAACTAAATTAATGCCTATGTCTGCTAAAGAATAAAAGGAATTTATTTTAGACATCAAACAATGAATCTGTCACCATTTATTGTATGAAACACTCAGCTAATCAATTTCCTATTAAAATAGCTTTCAACAATACTCAGCTTTAAAATTCATCAGGGCCAGTAAAAACCTTTTCCCAGTGCACAAGAATGCAGCCCCAACCATGGACGATAATTACCGTTCTAATACTTTTATTACCCAAGCACTTTTTCCTGTGCTCACCATCACTGGGCAGGGATCTGTAGTATATTGTATCAGTGAGTTAGAGTGCTTGACCTCTGCCCACATATGATTTAATAGGGACTTTTCAGCACTGGAGCTTTCTCCATCTCTCATACCATTAAATGAAAACATCAAACCTCAAATGTAAAACTGGAAACCACAACGTTTTGTGTTTCACAACCCTTTGCAGTTTTTAGTTAGGCTGCTTAAAGGTCAGCTTCTTTGCCTCACAGTACTCTTCCCCAGACAGTTGATGCACTAGAAAGTCACACTAATTCTGATTTTGATTAAATCTTGAACTCCTCAGTCACATACACACATGCACCCTGCTTATTTACACGTGCATTCTTTTCTAACCACATAAGCATGCATGTATGACTTTCTGGATTTATTCTATTCTAGGACTGATTTAAATGTCTGTTAAAGTGTGAGTTCAAAAGTTAACTTTTTCCCGCCTGCTGGAAGTTAAAGTTACAAAGAGGATGGTGCTGTAAGATCTGTTCAAAGAAAGTCAGAGTTAATCTTGTGTATTTTGGCGCCTTTTCCCTGCCAGCTACTGTACTTGGGGACTGGGGGGAGGAGGGGACTTGGAGATCTTGTCTGTCCTGTCTCAAGTTCAATGGCAGTTCCTCCAACCAGGAGGAGAAGATGGCCATGTTCACAGCCCTAATAATAATTCCAATCACGCTCCTTCGGCATCTTGTGTCAAAGTCGAAACTGGCTTCCCCGCCCCCTTCAACCAGAAAGCTGCCAAGTCCTCACACACTCCGCATTCAACCACAACTTAATGGATGGGATATTGTGCATTAAAATGTGTCCCAGACATACTGGCGAAGAGAGGACAAGGGAAAAGGCAGACCCACACACACAGACTTGGGGGGGGGGGGTCCTAGAGCAAAACCAGCAGGGTAGGAATAAAAGAATTAACAGGAGGGGGAAGAAATCCATCATAGTCTTTTTTTTTTTTTTTTTTTAAAGGGGGAGCGGGTGAGAGGAGGTCCAACAATTCTGTGCAGCAACTTTGGGAAGGGGGGTGGGGTGGGGAGGAAACTAAACTTTAGAATGAACACCCATTTAAAAACAACACACTTAGTAGTACTTCCCTCACTTTAAGAAATGCATTTTAAGTTAATATACAACAAAGCTGTACCTTAAAACGAAGAAAAGAATTCTTCAAGAAAGGGAATGGGCTACAAGGTGCAACTAAAGCATTATTTGTGTTGTAATTTTTTTTCCCCAACATTGAGAGAAGGGAGAGAAAGTAGGAAGTCAGAGCAGGAAAAATACTAGATCCCGCACTGTTTGGACCCACACGTTATTTAACTGATTCCCGCCATAAAAGTGTGTCACTGTCGCATGTACTAAAGTTGATAACGCTTAAAAAAATTTTTTTTGTATTGGTTCTACAAATCCAGCACTATTACTCGCCCTGTAATAGTGACACTTAGGAAAGGGGTAAAACAGTCACTTTACGAGCAAGAAATAAAATCTGTGCCTAGGGTGGAAGGCGGGGGGGGGGGGGGAATGCGAAAAGGACCAACAAGACAAGCATATAAAACCCATCATTTCAAAGCCACATACCATCGCACTGTATGGCACTAAATAAAAGAGGTCTTGAGTCTCTAACAGAACCTTGGGTCGCCGACTTCACGTGTCTCAGGCACAGATTTGTGGATTTTTCTCAAGGATTGGTGTGTGTGTGTGTGTGTGTGTGTGTGTGTGTGTGTGTGTGTGTAAGGCAATCCGTGAGTCGTCTTAAAAAATATATATATATTATATATTTAATATATATATATTTAAAGATATATATATATATATATATATATATATCTTTAAAATTATTTCTGCGCTGCCACAATTCTTGGCCCAAGAAGAGGAGGTCAAAGCCAAGTGTAAAAGCAGGCAGCCCCAGTCTGGATATCCAGTTTTCCTTCCTCTCCCTTGCAGACTGTGGTTGACTTGAACGGCGTCCAGAGCGTGCGTGCGCGGTGTGTGTGTGGTGTGTGTGTGTGTGTGGTGTGGTGTGCGAGTGTGTGTGTGTGTGTGTGTGTGTGTGTGTGTGTGTGTGTGTGTGTGTGTGTG
>PVLC010011518.1:0-46800 GCA_004027655.1 Graphiurus murinus
TTATTTCTACAAGACACACAGCTGTAAAATAGATTTAAAAAACAATGAAAAGCAGAGATAACCCAGAAGGAAGAGTATGCTAGATAAGACCTCACCTGGTCTTCCTTATCCCTCTCAAAGTCCTCCACAACTTCCCTGACAGAGGCCTTGGTGAGCATGCATGTAGGCTCCATATATGTTCCTTCCTCATATCTCATTAAATAATAACCTTTCCTACATATGACACATCAGGCACAACCTCAGTTTGACAGTCAGTATTTTCAATTATATCCTGGCAAAATGAAGACAGCTTTTTATTGAACCTATGCAAATAAGAATATTGTTCAAGGAAAGTTAAGAATTTCTGATTTTGAAGCCAGGGAGAGAGAACTGTCAATGAGAATTACATAACTTTTGTCTTTATTTCAGGTATAAAGTCAAAGACTACTAAACTGAAGATCAGAGATAGCTTAAGGAAAAGAGAAAGGGCTTCTTGATGTATTGAATAAAAAATACACATGGAAACAGTCTATACAATATTCAAACAAATAGCTTCTATTCAAGTGATCTCGCCAAGTTTATTCAGTCTAGTCTAGTGGAATAATGTAATTAACTCCTTTGTGGCTGGGTTTTCCATCAGTAGTTTGCCTTCATGAAACTGCTTCTAGACTAAAATAACTCCTGGAAACTCCTCTTAGCCCCCCCCCCCCCCGGTGTGGTCTGAAGTCATCAGAGCAGTGTTGGCTTGGAAGCCAAGAATTTATTTTTCAAAATTTTGATATTTGAAAGTCCCTGCTGCAATCCTCAGTGCTCAGAGTCCCTTTGTAGCTTGTTGGAGAGCCTTTAGGCAAGAATCAGAGAAAGGCATTACTTGTGGATGACAAATGCTGACAGTCAGAGGTATTTTTTTTTTTTTAGAGTAACCAATGATATCAGAATGTAGGAAAGTAAAATTTTCTACTGAGTCTCAAGACAACTAATTATTACTATTATTATTATTATTATTATTATTATTATTATTATTAATATCATTATTGTTTCGGTACTGGGGATTGAACCCAGGTTCATTCTACCTCTGAGTTACACCCCCAGCCCTATTTTTTTTTTAATTCTTGGTTTTGAAACAGGGTCTCACTAAGTTGCAGAGGACCTCACTAAGTAGTTGAGGCTGGCTGCGAATCTGCAATTCTCCTGCCTCAGCCTCTCAAGTACTGGGATTACAAGCATGTGCCACCACACCCAGCTCAAGACAACTATTTCATGGCATGTGTGTGGGTGCATGTGCACTGTATGCACTGGGAATTGAACCAGGGCCTTTCACATGCTAGAAAAATGTTTCACCACTAAGATATATCCCCAGCCTTTTTTTTTTTTTTTTTTTTTTTTTAATTTTGAGACAGGATCTTGCTAAATTGCCCAGGCTAGTCTTGAATTTACGAACTTCCTGCCTCAATCTCCTAAGTGGGATTACATATGTGTACCATCATGCCCAGCTTCATATGTGCTTGATCAGTATTTTTCCAAGATAAAAACAAGTTGTGGATAGTGAGCCTATTAAAACATCTCTAGAAACTTCACATGAAACATATGATATGCTTTATATTAATATTCTATTTGTTCAAATTTAACTCAGGGCAAGCTAAGTGATTTTATAATTTGATAATTCTTCCTATGTAGCTCTTAGAATAAATGTTGAGCTAGCTAGTTAAGAAATATAGAGAAAAATGTTGTTTTAACATTTCTTGATTTGTAAGGTAAAATAGCAAATTATTTTAAGTATAAAGAATATTCTGGAAATATTATTTAGAAATAATATTATACCAGGCCTTTAGTTTTTCTAAACTTAAGTAAGGCCTGATCTTACAAGTGAAAAATCAAAAAGATTGTCAGAGATGATTTGATCATTTGATTTAGAGTGGGTCTTAGGTGACTGAGAAATAAGACCTAATCTAATTCTAATAAAAAAATTTAAATATACATAGTTGAAAATAATACAATTATACAGAACTTAGTGTTTTCATAGGAGAAGAAATTTTTTTAATATTAAGAACAATTATAAAGTCAATACAAAGCCCAGAAAATTATTATTTAGGTATGAAATCCTTGATCTCTGGGCAGATTACAAGGATGATAAATAATAACCTTTCACATTGTAGATGAAGGCATTAGTCAACAAGCCAAAGAAATAAGCCCATCAAAAATAACCAAAAATTTAACAAAGTTCATAATCTCTTTACAGACTCAGATGCTTTACGCCATGGAAAACAAAATCTACTTCTCTGAAGTTTTGTCCTATTTTATGTTTGTTCTTATTTTGATTGAAATAAACTGATATGTTAGAATAAGATATTTCTTTTTCCCTTTAGAAACAAAATAATTTTTAATCACCATATTGTTACTTTTAATAAATGCAATTAATTTTTTTAACAGAGAAAAGCAGGAGATAGATATTGACCTCTGTCAAATATGAGCATTTTTAACAGATCATTGAAAATTTTGAAAACAAAAAACATGGGAAGAAGATGGTCTAGCATCCTAAGGATGGAAGGTCATAAGGGAGAGAGAGGTCTAGGAGTCAGCTGAGCTACCAGCCCAGTCACCAACTGACATACTATCTGTATGCAGCCACATAAGTGATCCCAGGAAAAACCAGCAGGACCACCCAGCCAGTGCACAGAATCATGAGAATATTAAATAATTGTTTCAAGCCATTAAGTTTTGGGATAGTTTGTTATGCAGCAAAAATAACTGAAATTCAATGGCATTTCCATGTTTTTGCATATAGAAGTATATAAACAAATGAGATTGGCCATTCATTAATATTTTTTCTGAGGTCTAATAAAGGCACATTGTTTAGTCCTCAGATCTGGTTCTATAGAAGAATCCATGGACCTTTTATAATAACTCTGTGGCCCAGAAATCTGAAACTTCCAAGTAGGAAGGGAAGCCTCAAATTATAATCATATTCTACATAGAGTAATTTCAAAGCTAGAAAAAAAAGCTAGAACTCTTGCCTCCACCCTAGATCTGTAGTACAGGTTCACCTTTGAGCACTGATCTGAAAATAATGACCGAGCTGTGCTTTGCAGTTATCTAAACTAGTAGTTTTCACTTTGTTCTGCTCCATGACTATATTCTGTATGGTTCTGGCCAGTCTGTCTTTAACAGAAACTAATGCATTAACACAGCCCTTTGCAGTTTATAAAGTCTCCTTCAGTTTTCAAAATTCTTTCATATATATTATCCCATTAAACTTTGCAATTATCTAGAGAGGTTATTTGTTCCAAGTCCCTTGGAGCCAATGTGCCTGTGGAGGGTCAATCTTACCTCTCACCATGCAGGGCAGATGATTTTGAGTGCCGACTTACAAGTCGTTGGGCATTTTCATAAACTCCCATTAAAGATTATGCTCTTATAATCTTCAATCTTATAAAGATGAGGAGTGACACCTTCATAATACAAATCAAAAAGTGATACTCCTATATTTATAGAACTAACATTTTTAAATTAGAATTTTAGGTCAACTTCTGCTTTGTTCTTTGGAAGTTTTAATTAAGACAGAAAACCTTTAATATCTCACATCCTTTGCAGTAATCATTAAAGGTTTAGATTTTTCTCTTTTTGAGGCTCCCATTACCCCAGGCATATTTTAGCGAAAGGAATGTGATTCCAAGATTTCCAGATGTTACCTCTCAGATGTGTCACAGCATGCATCTATAAGCCATCTGGTAGTAGCAACAGCTGGATCGGGTCCAAACATAAATGTTCATGCAGGTAAGGGAGTATTAATAGAAGAATTTTAACTGATCAGTGATTTGTCAACCAAGTTTATGATAGTATTTGATCAGCTGTTGAAATGAGCTTACAGTAACCAAGGCAAGCCTTCAAACTTCTACAGTCAGTTTGCTCATGCGCTGAAGTTTAGATGTAGTTTGTTCCCCATAAGTTCATGCACTGGAAGCTTGGTATCAGTATGGTGACTTGGGGGATAGTAGAATCTCTAAGAGGCAGGGCCTAGTGGGAGCTAATTAAGTGATCGAAGGGGTTAATAAATGCTGGTTTCACAGAGTAAGTTGTTTCTCAAGACAGCAAGTTTTTACTGAAAGAGCAAGCCTGATCCCTGAATCACTCTGGCTCTAGTCTCACCGTGTCACCCCTCCCTCTCATGTGGTCTCACCATGATGACATCTGCCAGGAAGGCCCCTACCAGAGGCTAAACAGGGGAGGCTGCATTATCCTGGACTTTCAACCTCCCAAACTATGAGCTAAATGAATCTCTTGGGTATTTTGTGATAGAAACAGAAGATGGACTATGATAAGAAGTCCTGATTCAGATATTTGAAACCTGTGGCTAGGTCAGAAACTATTTGTTGTTGCTCCTAAGAGTGTTCTCTGCTCTATGCAAGTGGTCTGAAGCATTTGTGGTGTGTGTCCACAAGTATTAAAATAGCCTCACATCTCCATGCTCTTTCCAACTAACGAAAGAAAGGTTTGTGCTGGGGAGATGGGGTGGAAACATTTAGGCATCCTCTGGGGTGTGGGTAAATACCTGGATCATCCAGTTTCTTCTGATTCAGGAAAAGGCATTAAGCACAAGCGAGTGGCAGTGTTCCCACTCTCTCCCCTAGTTACTGGAATGAAAGATGATATCCCCCAGCCAGCCGAACCTGGGACCTCCAGCAAGACAAGATCATGTCATTAATTCAGCTCCTCCTCTTTTGAGAGTTGTGATAATTATGCCAAAATCTGGGCTAAACTCTCCTTGGCTATAAATGAAGTTTTGTTTCACAAACTAACAACAATGAAGACAACTCATAAAAGATACTGGAATTAATAACAACTTTTTTTTCAGGGACAATATTCAATGTCCATTTTTAAGAAATATTTACAGGCACTTCCAAAGGAATTGATTTTCCAGTCTAAAATGATAATAACAGCTATAATTTATTATGCACTTACTAGGTGCTAGATACTTGGAGGATACAGTATAATTATTTACATAGACTATTTAATTTAATGATCACATTGAATGTATGGAGTTCTTTTATTAATCCTACCTGCATAGATGAGGAAACTGGTCCATAGGGTATCAATAAATTTGCTCAAAGTCACAGGTCTTATAAATTATAATTAAAGTGGAGTTTGAAAGGAAATAGTTTGATCACACATACTTTAGTGATCAATCACTTAATAACCTGACAATTACTGGCATTCATTAGTTCATTCATTCAACAGAAGCTTAGTGTGTCCTGGACAGTCTCAGCTCCATGACACTCCTGGAAACAGGGTCTCACTAAGTTGTGGAGAGCCTCACTAAGTAGCTGAGGCTGGTCATGAACCTGGATCCTCCTGTCTCAGCCTCCCAAGTACTGGGATTACAAGCATGCGTCACTGGGCCTGGCTGAGCTCATTAATTTTTGTTGCTATTGTGTTTTTTTATATGTGTAATACTAGGGATTGAACCCAGGTGCTCTACCACCGAACTCCACCCCCAGGCCTACTTTTTTTTAATTTTGAAACAGGACCTCACTATGTTGCCAAAGCTTGCCTTGAACCTGTGATCCTCTTGTCTCATTCTTTGCAAAGGAGCCCCCTTTCTGCAACAACACACTCACTCCTTCTCTACTGGCATTAATCCATCCATAAGGACAGAGTCCTTCTTAGGGTTTGAAAGCAAAGTGTCCTTGGACTTCATGCTTTGGAGGCAGCCATGCATGAAGGTGGGTCCCTGGGAGTGTGGCCTCTGGAGGCAGGGCATGGCTGGAGGTGGGTTCTTATGGTGTGGCCTTGGGTACTATATATGTCCCTTACCCCCGCTCCTTGCTCTCTCTGCTTCCTGCCACCATCCCCTGACATAAAATGAAATATATATATACCAAAATCTTCAGAACCATAGGCAAATAAACCTTCCTTTCTTCCTTCCTCTAAGTTATGATTGTCAGGTGTTTAGATCTTAGTGGTAAGATGCTGAATGAAACAGTCTCAGTAACCTAAACACCTCTTAAAGGTCTCTCCTCTGAATGCTTTTAGAAAGGCAGCTAAATTTCAACATGAGTTTGGAAGGGAAAAATATTCAAATCATAGAAGGCAAAGCCATGAATAAGCTAATATTTTATAAAATGCTTGCAGCAATACCTGCCAAAAAGGTGGATATGTGTATGTTGAGTAAAAACTGAATTGTCTGGTAGACAATACCCAGAGGAAAGTCTGGACTGGAGACATGGATCTGGAACTCATTAGCATAAACCTTATACCTGGGGTGCTGTACAGCATAGGACAAGCAGAGGGCTGAGGAAAGACCTTGAAATGGAGGAGACAGAGAGGGAACAGAGAGGGATGAGGAGAAATGAGTAAGTGGTATTTCAGAAGCAAGGCAGGAAGAGTTTTAAGAAAGAGAAAATAATATTATCAAATGACTTACAGAGGCCAGAAAACTATGGATAGAAAGTTGCTTCTGGATTGAAGAGTACAGAGAGCACCTGCAACCTTAATGAGGAAAGCTTTGGGGGGCAGGGCAACAGTAAAAACAATGAATGAGATAAAATGGACACAGATAAGAAAGGTAACTTCATTAAAGAGCTTGAGTATGGCACAACAGAGAATGAAGGCAAGATTCAGATACTGATGTGGGATTGAGGGGGGCTAGATGATTTGCTCTTTTTAAGATACAAGAGTCTTTCTGGCAATGGGGGTGCATGCATGTAATCCCAGTACTTGGGAGGTTGAGACAGGAGGATTTCAAGTTGAAGCCCTTCAAAAAGGGCTGGGGCTGTAGCTCAAAGGTAAAATACCCCTATGTTCAATACCCAGTATAAAAAAGAAGAAGAAAAGATACAAAAGTCTTGAGCCTCTCTATTTGCTGAGTAGTAAGTGGAGAAGAGAGACAGGCAAGCGAGGAGCAGAGAGGATGGGACCTGTAGTTCAGAGGAGAGATGTGCTGTGGATGGCAGCAGAGGGCCATGGGAGAGGAATATGGTGGGCAGGAGGAGTAGGAGGAGGAGAAGGAGGAGGAACAGGAGGAGAAAGAAGAGAAGGAGGAACAGTTGGACAAATTCAAAGTCCCTCAGTTCTCATCTCTGCAAGAGCAATTCAGTGTAACTCTTCCCTTTATAGACTTTTTCATTTGCTTCTGTTATGCATGGAAGGCTGGTTCTCCTCCCTCTCAGAACAAGGTACCTGTTTTTACCTGAGGACTCATCCTTGGCACTGTTCTTCTTGAGCTCAACACTCCTTTTTTGGACAGTGGCATCCCAGCTTTCACAGCTGGTGAGTCCCTGAACCTATGCTCTTTGGATATTGCTCCTCCTCAGCTCTTCATGCACCACTCCAAGATTGATGCCTTTCGCTAGTTCATATTAGGTCCTTCCCTTGCTCAGAAATCCTTGGTGACCAAATTCAACCTGCTGCCTTCCAAGCCTACATTCTTGCACCTGGAGACTCTGCCAGTCTCACCTATCAGGACAGCATTCTTCATTCTTGTCATCCACTTGGCCTTTTAATATCCTTATCCTTAGTGTGTTTTAGAATAATAATGAATTATGAGAGGCAATCAATTTAGCAGGAAGAGACTAGCTGCCTTGCTGGAGAACCAGGGATGGCAGCAGAGATAAAGTGGCAGGGAGCCAGGCATAGGGGTACACGTCTTTGGTCGCAGTACTTGGGAGGCAGAGACAGGAGGATTGCAGGTTCAAGGCCAGTCTAGTGAGATCCTGTTTGAAAAAAAAAAGTGACAGGCCAGGGGCTTAGGAGTGGATGAGGAAGGAAGAAGAATAAAGAGGAAAGAGGCCTCCCAGGTACCTTTGTGAGGAAAAGCTAGCTGTAACCCAAAGAGAATAGTGAAATAATGTTTATTCTGACTTCTGGACCCCAAGTATGTCCATAGTTGACCACGAGTTGGATCTTTTCTGGAAATGGACAATGTTGTACATATTTTCTAGCACTGAAGTTTGTGTCAATGGGAATTTCCCACCTTTTAGTTATACCAAATGGCTCACACATGCATGCATATATAGACATATATGTATATATATAATATACATTCACAAATAATATGACAAAGTGCTAACATTTGTAATTAGCTAGTAAGTTGTACATTCTACCATTCTTTTTATTATTCTGTACATCTAAAGTTTTTCATAACAAAATCTACAAACATAAAAGAATAGAGTTAAGAAGTGATGCCAGAATTCTTGGTCAAGTAGAGAAAAGATATCAGGACTAAGCTTGGCTAAACCACACCATTATGTCAATAGAGAATTGTTCTGGGGCCTGTGTTCAGGGTTCCTTACCTGAACTGATGCTCTTTCTTTCATCTTAATGAGGCAGAGGGAAGGTGAAAGGAAACACTTTCATTCCTTCATTTCAGAAATTCATTGAAAATCTGATGAAAGCCTGCTAGTGTTCCAAATACATTTATACATGATAGTTTATTTAATACTACCAATTTTTTTTTGTGGTTCTGGAGATTGAACTCAGGGGTATTCTACCTCCGAGCTACATACTCAGCCCCATTTTTATTCTTTATTTTGAAACAGGGTCTCACTAAGTTGCAGAATGCCTCACTAGGTAGCTGAGCCTGGCTGCGAACCCAGATCCTCCGGTCTCAGCCTCCCAAATGCTGGGATTACAAGCATGCACCACCACTCCTGGCCTACCATAATTTTGTGAGATAATTTTTGCTCTTGTTATTCCCATTTTATGGGGGAGGACAATGAAGCCTCCTCATTCGGTGATTTTCTTGAGATCACAAAACCAGCACATGGCAGAGTGAGAATTCTCTGCCAATTCTGCAGACTTCACCTCTCATGTTATCCCAAGACCTTTACAGTTTCGTTTCCTGAGTATTTAAGGCCAAAGTCTTCAGGCCAAAGCCACATACCCAAAGAGGGAACTGGCTCTTGGGTATATTTGGAGAGAGAAGCAAAGAGACCCCTTTCCGTATCCTTTCAAGTGTTCTTTAGGCATGGTATTTTGCAAAAATGGAGCATTGAATGTAGGTAAATGACTAATTTTTCCTGGTTTCATCATAGCATCTCCTGAAATTGCATGTTTGCTAACTGCAATGTATAAAAATGTTGGATGAGCCCCCGTCTAGCCATCGGGTCACCCAGGGACTTCTCAGTGGAGTGCTTTTAGGGATTTCCAGGAGCACCAAGGAAATCCATCTGCAATGGGGAGTCAGGTTCTCATGAAGGAGGGATTTCTGAATCAGAGCAGACAGCAAACACCCAACCACATCAAGGAGAAAACAAACTTTGAGGCAGATGTTAAGTTGCAGCATAGGGGGATGATGACTGATTAGCCAACTGCAGGGTGGGACATGCCGGGCTCTTTGGTGCAGGCAAAGAGGAGCAGTGGGACTGGAAGGTGAATGAAGCAGGCGGGAGGCATGAAGTGTAAGGATCTATGAACATCTGGGGACACTTAATCGGGAGGAAATGTAGACCTCCCACACAGTAGCACTTTTATGAGCTCTGATTATACACTAGGGTATAGAGAAAAATAGCAGAAACTAGCACTAGCACGCTGGTGAATAATAACACTCCTTGATCCATAAAACGTGCTCTTTTCTCCAATCCTCCTCCCTCATGCAATGTGTTTCCAAGGCAAATGGTGCAGAGTGTGCCAATGTGACAGGACCAGGACGGGAGCTGAGCAGGTGTCCACACATTGACATCTCTTGTGAAGCCCAGGAAGAATGGCAACACCCCAAGCCACAAGAGGAGTATGGCCCCAGTCTTCCCCTGGGAAATCCGCAAAAAGTTAACTCAGGCCTTTAAATCTTAGAACCAGCACATGAGTTGTGGGTGTGCAGGGTGGGGCTGAAGAGAGAAGAGGAAGAGTGGGTTCAGGGCCTCAGCTCGCTCATTCATTCATTCATTCATTCATTCGGATGTTAAAAATGTGTGCTCCTTCAGGAATCAGGCACTTCTAGATTCAAACTTCAACCCCACCACTTGAGAGCCTTATGAACCTGAGCAAATTAGTTAATCTCTTTAGGCCTCAGTTCCTGCAAAGGAGGCCCATATGCATTATGTAAACATTTTGAAGAATAAAATGGACAACATACAAATAAAATAGTAACATCACACGGGCTGGAACATAACGGATGATCAATCGACACAGGCTATTCTCATTGCTGAATCTTTCAACTAATATGTAATGCGCTCCATGCTACTCACTGAGGGTTCAGGGATGGTGGGTTTGGGGAATAATTTTACCCTCCACTTGCCCAACTTGTATTCCAGGCCTGTGCTTTTCTTCCCTTCTATTTCCCTTCTTCCCACTTATCTCTAGGCAGAACACCTGCTGCATGGGACATGAGAGAGAAGAGGAGCTCTGCGGGCCAAGAGGAGATGAGAAAATGCGCGCTCTTAGAATCTTCTCTGTACCTGGCTCAGAATAGGTACTTGGTAGTGAAATTGATAATTGCTTCCAGGGGCCAAATGCTTAGGAAAAAGAAAATTTTATCCTAATTTCCTGGTGTTTTGATTAAATGGAGTCACTTATTTGGAATTCATGGGCTGCAAATTGGTGGTCAGTGGATTGGGTCTGGCCCAAGAATGTTTTGTTTGGCCTACACAGTATTTTAAAAATTGGAAAACTTCACATTAAAAGCTATGTTTCTGGCTTCTCTTGAAAAATGAGAAGCTCTGGGAATCCTGGGCCCGCATTTTCTTGTGGTGACAGTCAGAGGGAGCTGGGTAGAGGCTCTTGTCCTCCTCCCCACACTCCCAGCCTCCATGTAGTAAGGTCTCTTCTCATCCTTAATGCAAGCGGACAGAGAATTCAGTTGACTATGTAAGTCGACATCAGTGTGTGAGGCGATCACAGGTGGGTAAAATAGAACCAAGAGGCTTCCTGGCACAGCCCTTTCTCAAACCCATTCTTTTTCACAGCATTGAACTCCTTCCCTGGTGCCTCTCTGCCTGGGGTGACTGCCTGATCCTTCACTTTCCATCCAATATGCTGGCCCTCTGTCAAGACCACCAACATCAGTCTTCCATTATGATTATCTTCTTCCAGGCAACAAGAAAGTGATTGAATGACAATTATTGTGGCATCTGATACAAGAACAACTTCCCTCTGGTTAGGCAACCACAGGGTGGAACATAGCTGTAGATTCCTTGCATACCTTCAGTGTGAGGGAGAGTGGAGCTCTAGAACCAGTTTTACTGATTTGGAGATCAGAACATTCAACATTGAAGACTGAGAGCAAGTTTAAACACCAGAAATTATGGCAGCCACCAACCTTACTCTCTTCACTATTTTTAATGGGTGGCACACTTTTGCTTTTTCTTCCGAAATGAGCTCTTACAAAGAGACCTGATAAAACCAGAGCTTCCCCTGGTTACATATGCTGGGTTCCTGGAAGCCCAGGAAACCTAGATTGAAAAGCCCTGACCCAGTCACATTGTCTCTTTTGCAAAGGAGAAGGCTGAGGCCTCAAGAGGGAGAGACTTATCCAGGCTCATGGAAGGTGTGGGGTAAGGTGGACACAGGGAGTCTTCTTCTGGGTCTGACACCCTATGCTCTCTGGGTGCCATCCTCAGTGGCAGCTCCAGGGCAGCACTAATAGTTGGACCTCTGGTGTGCAACACAGCTGGTCAGACAGACTCTCTTTGGTTGAGTGGCAGCACTTTGGGGACCATCACTCTGAGTTTCTGGTTTCTGGTGTGCCATACCTGAGTTGTGCTGTCTCCCTGGATCAGCCAGTCTCTAAGACAGCTCCCCATGGTCCCACCTTCTGGTACTTGTACCTCATGTAGTGCCCACTGACATTGTATGAGGCATGGTCTGCATGACCAACCATCATAATAAGGCAGATGGGATGAGATGCCACCTCCAAGATTAGGTTAAAGGCAGAGCAGCTTGCATTGTGGCTTCTCTGTCTCTTGGACCACTCACTCTGCTGAAGGAGTCATGTTGTGAGCAGCCCGTGGAGAGGCTCACACTGTGAGAAGCTAAAATCCATTGTTAGTAGCCACATAAGAGCACTGAGAAGCATATCCTACATACCTAATCACATGATCAGGACTATAGCCCTGGTGGACAGTTGATCTGAAATCCCATGAGAGATTCTGAGACAAAATCACCCAGATGAGCTGCTCTCAAACTCCTGACCCTCAGAAATGGTGAGATAGTAAATACTTGCTTTACACTGCTGAGTTTTGAGGTTATTTGTTACATAGCAATAGCTAACTAATATATTTTCATAGCAGCATAAATCTGACCACCTCAGCTTCCCACCACAGTACAGTGATGTGGGAAGGTATGCGTTGTTGTAGATAGCTTGGTCTGAAATGACAATATGCCACAGACTGGGTAGCTTAAATAACAAAAAATTATTTCTCACAGTTCTGGGGGCTGGGAAACCCAAGATGAAGGCACCAGCAGATTCAGTATCCAGTCAGAGCCTGATCCCAGGTTCATAGAAGACAGTCTTTCTGCTGTGTCCTTGCATGGCAGAGAGAGGAAGCAAGCTGTCTTGGGACATTTTTAAGAACACCAAACCCATTCATGAGGGCTCAACCCTTGCTATGGGTTGGATGTGGTTTGTCTTCACCAAAACACATATTGCAATTTGATTGCCAATGTAGTAACATTGGAGGTGGGGCCTTTATGAGGGATTAATCTCTTTCTCACAAGACTGGAGATGTCTCATTGGAGCGGATTAGTTCTTGTGAAAGCAGGTTGCCAGAAAGTAGGTCAGCTCCTTTGTTCTCTCCCTCTCTTCCTCATGTGCCTGCCTCCTCTTCTGCTTTTCTTCCACAAATCAGGTAGCATGTAGCTCTCACTGTGGTGTCATGCTCTTGGACCTCAAGAAGTGTGATCCAAAGTAAATCTCTTTCATTTATAAATTGCCAGTCTCAGGCATTCTGTTATAGCAACAAAAACTAGGCTAAGACAACCCTTATGACTTCATCTAATCCTAAGTATCTCTCCTAAACCTTGCCTTCTGATTTCACACTAGAGGGTAGAACATGAACAGGGGTGGGGGGTGAGAGATACAAACTTTATATCCATAGCAGTCATACTTAGGAAAGTTCAAAATCCAGGCCCCAAAACATTCTTAAATGTTTGGCTTTCTGTGTCTAAAATATGGTTCTGAGGCCATGAATCAAAAGCCAGAATTAATCAATGTGTTATTTATAAACATCAGATGTAGCCACGTGCGTGTGTATACACATACACACTTATTTATTTTTAGTGCTTTTATTGGTGCATTATAGTCTCATATAATGCAGTTCATAATGAATTTGATCCCCAGAACCACAAGAAAAAGAAAAAGGAAGGAGGAAAGAGGAAAGAGGAAAGAAAAGAAAGGAAGGAAGGAAGGAAGAAAGTGCTTATTTACTTATTGGATTTTTTACCCTCTACCCTCCATTTTCTTTTAAGGAACTATACATGGAGCCAAAGATGGATATTTTTTAAATTGAGTTATAATTCATATAACAGACAATTCACATTTTGAAGTGTACAATTTAGTGGTTTTTAGTGTACTCACTATGTTGTGCAACCATTACCACTAATTCTAGAACATTTTCATCTCTTCAAAAGGAAACTCCATACTTATTCCTCTCTCCCCTCATCCTGAGCAACCACTAATCTACTTTCTGTCTGTCTGGATTTGTGTATTCTGGACATTTCATGCCGATGGAATCATACAGTGTGTGGACTTTTGTTTCTAGCTTCTTTGGCTCAGCAGGTTTTCAAGATGTATCCATGACCTAGCACACATCAGAATTGCATTTCCTTTTAGTGCTGAATCATATTTCATTGTGTGGATATACCACATTTTAACTTTTCCATTCATCAGTTGGTGGGAGCTTACACTGTTTCTACTTTTTGGCTATTATGAATGATGCTGCTAAGAATATTTGTGCACACATTTTTGCATGAACATATGGTTTCTGTATTCTTAGATACATACCTAGCAGTGGAATCACTGCATCATATGGTAGCTCTAGGTTTAACTTCTTGAGGAACTGCCAAACTATTTCCCGTAATGACTACACTTTGTCTTCAAGATGGGTATTTTTAGCCCAGTAAACAGCCTAAAAACTGGACAAAAATAAAACATCAAAATATGCAGAAAATTGAGACTTAAAAATTTTACTTCATTATATTCAAGTCTCTTGCTTTTTACTTTCCATCATTTAGTGTTTGGCTTGGCACCGCATCTCCTCTTTTTTCCCACTCATTCTCCTCTTCTCTTCTCTTTTCTCCCTTTTCTTCTTTTGGCACTGGGGTTTGAATTCAGGGGCATTCTACAGACGAGCTATACCTCTAGCCCTTTTTATTTATTATTTTGAAATAGGCTTTCTAGGTTGCTGATGGTCTCACTAAGTTTCTGAGACTGGCCTCAAACCTGTGATCCTCTTGTCTCAGCCTCTTAAATACTGGCACTAGAGGCATGTGCCACTGTGCCCAAGTCATTCTTTCATTCTTAATAATTGAAACTTTGATGTTGAACTGGGTACTTCCATGCTAAAAACAAAGGTGCCATTTGTCAGCTTCTCATGCAGCTATTATGACCATTGGCTAAGTTCTGACAAATAAATAGATGTTTGGAATATCATTTCCAAAAATTCCCTCAAAGGGAGGAAATATGTCTGCTGGCAGGAATGCTGATGTAATGGTTGAGCTTAAGGT
This sequence comes from Graphiurus murinus, assembly GCA_004027655.1. Taxonomy (NCBI): domain Eukaryota; kingdom Metazoa; phylum Chordata; class Mammalia; order Rodentia; family Gliridae; genus Graphiurus; species Graphiurus murinus. Next base: position 14,635 of record PVLC010011518.1, read on the forward strand.
ACCATTTTGTACCACATAGCAGAAGCTATGAACTAGGAAGGCAGAAGAAGAAACCAGAAGATATCTGAAATTCTTAACATGACAGAACCCCCAACTAGTCACGGATTGACTATTTCCAGATTTCTTTCCATGTATGAAATCACAGAATCATCTTAAATTACTGTTATTTGGATTTACTGATTTTATCAGTGGAACTAAATCTTGAATAACCAAATGCTTAAGGAGTAATCATTAAAAGTGCAGTGTTTGGGAACTAACAGACCTGAATTCAAATCCTTGAAAGCATACTCTTCTCATTTCTCCCATCTAGTCACATTAGAGTCCTGTGATTGTACCTCTTTCTCTCTCTCAAGTTTTTCCATTTTTCCATCTTCATAATTACCCCAAACAACTATTCTTTTTCTTCTGGAACTGTAAAGTACCCAGCTGTGTGGTTACCCATATTCAATTTTGTCTCTCTGTAGTCTGTTCCTCTCACAGCATTTATGTGATTTTAAACTATAATCCGCACCCTGCCACTATGCTTAACACTGTCAATGGCTTTCCATTCATCTTAGGGCAAAGAACAAAGTCCTCAAAGGTCTTGCAAGAGCTGACCCTTTCTACTTCAGGCTTATCTGGCCCTATTCCCACATCCTTCTGTCCTTCTATTTCAGCCTCCCTGAACTTCTTTCACTTCCTTGAGTAGGTTGTGCTGTGCCTCACCACAAGCTTTGCACAGACTGATACCTCAACTAAAATTATCTTTCTTCTATATTCTACACCCTCCTGACCTAGTTAACTCCTGAGCACACCGCAGGTCTAAGAGATGATTTCTTTCACCATCTGATTTACGTCTGTGGCCCTTCAGTGGACAGGCTCTGTGCTGGGTTCTGCTCATGTGTCTGACACATGGCAGACAAAGAATATTCACTAAGTGTTTAAATCAATAAATGACCCACCTCACCCACATCTAGCCATAGAAACTTGGTGCTTAACCTCCACGAGTCTCATTTTAACTATTTTAAAAAAGGTTCCTGTGAGTCTTGCACAAAGAAATGCTGGTGACATGTTGTCTTAGTCCATTTTTGTTGCTACAACAGAGTATCAGAGATTGGGTGATTTAGGAAGAATGGAGGCTTATTCTGGCTTATAGTTCTAGAGGCGGTGAAGTCCAAGAGCAGGTGGGCTCTATCTGGTAAAGTCTTTGTGATATGTCAACTTATGTTGAAAAGCAGAAGAAAAAGCAGGTGTGCATACCCAACCCAATCTCATGAGGAGGGTACTAATCCATTCATGACAGCTCCACCCCAAGACCTAAACACCTTCCACTAGGCCTTACCTCTCAACACTGATTCAATTATAATTGAATTTCAACATGAGCCGGGCACAGTGGTGCACGGCTTATAATCCCAGTACTTGGGAGGCTGACATAGGAGGATCATAGGTTTGAAGCTTGTAGTAACTTAGTGACAACCTATTTCAAAAAAAAAAAAATAATAAAGGGTTTAGGGTGAAGCTCAGAGGTAGAATTCCCTTGGGTTCAATCTCTAGTACAAAAAAAAATTCAACATGAGTTTTGAGGGAATAAACTATATTCAAACCATGGCAGGCATCCTTAACATATATTAGCTTTCACCACTATTCTCACCATGATAAAATCCAAGTGCACTAGATGGCTGAAGAAGGAATAAATGGTTATATATTGTCTCTGAATATCAGTTTTCTCACGCATTAAATAGGGAAAATAATATAATTTACTCAATAGCATGGTGTTGGGGATTAAGTGTGAGAATGTCCTATTGCCTTGTAGGTAACAACTGCTCAAAAAACTAGCAGCCAGTACTAGTTACTAGAAAAAGCCTTGAGCACTTTGATGAGCTTGCTCTTTTCTGGGGCGATGAGGCCAGAGGGCATGCCATGGTGCAGGCAGATGGCTTCCAGGAATGGCAGACAGGTGCTCTGCCCTTAGCAGCACCCAAAACCTAAGTCAAGACAGATGAGGACAAGCCACAAAGGTCTGGGACTTGCTTGGGATCTGTTACCCCTCTCCTTTGTCCCATTTCTCCATCTTGGAATGGGAGTGTCTATCATTTTCCTGTCTCACCATTGTATTCTGAAAGTAGATAACTCCTTCTGATATCATAGGCTCAGAGCTGGAGGGACTTTGACTGATGACGAATCATGCCTTGGATCTCAAATGAAACTCTGTGACTTTGAACTTTTGAGTTGTTGATGAAACAAGTTCAGACTTTGGGGGCTACTGGAATATATTTTGCATTGTGAGGAAGATATAAATTTGAAGGGGTAGGGTAGAAGGTCCCACAGGTGGGATGATGTGGTTTGTTTCCTCCAAAACTCATGTTGAAATTTGGTCCACAATGTAATAGTGTTGAGAAGCAGTGAGGCCTCTAAGAAGTGCATGGTCATCAGGGTTCTGCCTTTGTGAAGGAATTAATACTGTCCTTGTGGGAATAAGTTGGTTCTCCTGAGAGAGGGTTAGTGTTTTGTGAAAGCATGTTATTAGAAAGGTGAGTCCAGCTTCCTCCTCTTCCTCTTTCTTCTATTGCCACATGGCCCCTTCTTCCTGTACATTACGTTAGGATGCAGCACGAGACCTTTGCCAGAAGCTGAGCAGATGCCAGCATCACACTCTTGAGCCTCCCCACCTCCAGAACCATAAGCTAGATAAACATCTGTTCTTTATAAATGGTTTATTCTCAAGTATTCTGTTATAGCATCAGAAAACTGACTTAAGACACCATGTGTTCATATACTGCTTCCCCTGAAATCTCATAGAGCACATGCACACACACCATCTTTAACTCTGAAAAAACACACACTGTTTTGCACCACTGCCTCTCCCAACACACATAAATACACATTTGACTTACCCAAGTCACAAGTCCATTTATAAAAGTAAGACCAGAAGGTGGTGTGGGGTTAAAATCCTCCTTTCTGGAACATCTCTCTCCCTCCTCTTCCCTCCTCTACAATAAAGAAAACTAAAAAAATCAAACAAGTCAACCAAAAGTTCAGGACTGCCCTACTTGTGTGCTGCAATTCCTGAGGTACAATCCAAGACCTCTTGGAGGGATTCTACAACTCCTTGATTTAGGTCCATCCCTAAATAGGATCTTGTGTTTGTACTGAGGAATTGGAATCCTCCAGAAATACTCCAAGAGTCCTGAGGAAGTGGAGGCTCAGTCCACGTGGACTATGTACAAGGCATCATTTCACATGGCTCACAACAATCTTCAAGTTACAACAAAAATTAACCAATCATCCGTCCACATCACAACAGTAAAGAAAACAGAAGGAGGCCTGCTTGCTGCCCAAACAAAGATCTCATTCAGCTTTCCCATCAAACATGTTGAAATCTTCATTCTCTACTAACATTTGCAATTGCTTCAGTACATTACGGGGCCAGGGATTACTCCTTCTAGAGACTTAGATAAACAGTCAAGTTCCGTAGGTGAACCAATCAGCAAAACTTGCTGGCTACCAGATGGCTTCCAGCTGCCTGGATGTCACCCCTCCCACCTCCTGGCCTGCAGCTGTAGTGTCCACTCCTGCAGCCAATTTCACTTTGTCTCCTATGAGCCTCACCCTTGGCAGTTCTCCCAAGAAAAGCGAAATTTGACAATGGAATTTGAATTAGAAAGTCACTAGAAATGGAAAATCAAGTTGGGAGGCACACAGTAAGTGCTTCATGAGTCTTTGAACAAGTGAATGGGTGAGTGAATAAATGAATTTACTCCATGAGCTAACCCCGCCATTAATCATAATTTAAAAACCTATACTTCAGAGTTTTTAGAATTTGTTTTTCAGAGCACTGGCTCCGGAATCAGCTGGAAGATTTGTAATACTGCACATTTCCAGTTTCCATTCCAGACCCACTGAATCAGAGTCTTTGGGGATTTGACTTGCTAACAAACTGCCAACAAACTCAGCAGGCAGCCTCTTAGGTTCACATAATTTGAACAGTAGTGGGCCACAGACACCTGAGCCTCAGGAATTGTGAACAAAAGACCTTTCACCTGTTCTTTTCACAGTCAGTTAAGAAGTTCTGCTTCCATGATTAATATCCAGTGGTTCCTTCTGGAATGGTGGTTTGGGGAAATATTAACAGATACTCAGTTTGGTTTGAGGGCTGTTAAAACAAGAGAAGCCTGAAAGAGCCAAAGGACTCATAAAAGCCAGTGCATGGAGTATGCTACTTTGCAATTCCAGTGAGAGAAAACTCAGTGACTATTGCTATTACCCAGAGGAAAAAAGGTGATGTTTAATAGCACATTAAAATGGTGCCTGGCTAGTGGTCATTTCTCAGAGAACTCCAAGTTTCATTTCATTCCCACAGCAAGTGTCAGGGGGTGTGCATTGAGGGTGGTAGCAGGCAAAATAAATACAAGTGGCTCAGGAGTACTTAAACTTCAGAAGAGGACAGGGAAGTTTTCCAGAACAATTACTCCTCTTTTGGAAATACTAAGTGCCAGCCAGGCACAGTGGTGAACTCCTATAATCCCAGTACTTGGGAGGCTGAGAGAGGAGGATTGCAGGTTTAAGGCCAGCCTCAGCAATTTAGTGAGACATTGTTCCAAAATAAAAAAGGCTGGGGTATAGCTCGGAAGTAGAATGCTCCTGAGCTCAATCCCAAGAATGAAAAAGAAGAAGAAAAGATAAGAAATTACCAAGTGCCAACTATAGACCACAAGGATATTCCATGTCTGCTAATAAAGCCTATGTTACTCAGTGAAACTGCAGTAAGTAGAGCTTGTTTCCAATAATTCACCCTCGTGAATAAAAGCTCATTGTTGCTCCTCAAACAGAGCATCTGTAGAGTTCTCAGGACTGTGGCCTAAAAGGGCCTCCCATGCCTGTCCAGTGTTCTTGCCTTCTTCAGAAATAGTGGGAGCACAAACTTGTTACTTGCTAGACAGAAAGAGCATATATTCCTTACTTCTGGGGAGCAGGATATTGCCATCTTTCATAAAGGCACATGGCTTCTAGACAAACCTCTTTCACCTGTCCTTTTCACTGTCGATGAATTTCCCATAATGCCTCCTTTCCCCACCCCTCATAGCCTACTCTTTCTCAGTAGAGTTCTCCCTTTAGATAAGATTGAGGAGTAAGTGAAATTCATTTGCAGAGCACCTTGCCTTCACATTTGGTTCCCCTTTAAACTGCATCTTTCCCCAGGGCCTGAATCCTTGGTGGTCTCCCTCCATCCTCTGCCTCCATTCACAAACACATGCTAGTTTTGGGGACAGAACTTGACCGGAGCCTATCCTGAGTGGCTCACAGCCTGTCACAAGTCACCATCCACCAGGTTCTATGGGGACAAGGCTCTAAGTGCCAGTGGCTGAGGGTGGCTTTCACCACCCCTTTTGCAGGGATACCTTCTCAATCATCAGAGCCTTGGTGGTCTCTCTGCATCTCAGATATTCCACCACTCACAGGCAAATGGATCCAAGTTGGACCAGCCTCCTTCATCCTGAATACCTTCCTACCTCCACTGGTGGCCATTGGTGGTGATGTGAAACGGAGAGATTGACCTTCCTTGGACCCTCTCTTCCTTATTTGTCTCCCAGCACTCCCTTCCTCCTAGCCCTAGTAAACGCCATTTTAAACTCTCTTCTCTCAAGTTCGCAGGGACCATTTGTCTCCCTTTGCCCAGGACAGTCCTAGCTTATTTCAGTTTTACTGGTGTTGCATCTGGGTAGCACCTCTCCACTCCTCCCCTCCCCCCCAGCCTTTTACCCTTAGAAGTGACCCACCCTGAAAGCTAAACTATATGGTCATCCTACTATCAAGAAATCATAGGCTGTCAGTCATTTTACCTTGGTGTGAATTTAAAACATTTAGTTTTGGGGGAAATTTGCACTTCAATCCTTATCTATGTCTGGGAGTGGGAGTTAGTCCCTGCTTGAAAAATGTAGGTATCAATGGATAGGATGAGTGAATGTTTTGAGATGCGAAGGGGATGGTTGTTCACAGTAGCCTAGAGGCCAGTGAAAAGTAGAACAGGCCAGTCACAAGGATCACCATACAGTATTATAAGAATCTGTTTACTTAGCGGATGCCCCCCACTCTTTTGTGGTACAGGGGATCAAATTCAGAGGCATTCTACCTCTAAGCTACACCACCAGCCCATTTTATTTTTATGGAAATGGGTTTGAATAAGTTGCTGAGGCTGGTTTCAAACCTGTGATCTTCCTGTCTCAGCCTCCCAAGTACTGGGATTACAGGTATGTGCCACCACACCTAGCTAATGTCCCCTTTCTTATATAATCTGTGAGAACAGAGACAATACTTTACTTATCTTTACATACCTTTTATATTTATACAACTGGCATAATAGGCACTCATTAAACATTTGTTTAGTGAACCAATAAAGCAATGATCAAAGGAATGGAATGGGGTGGAGATGAGTCCAACCAGACCATGACTTAAGCATGCAACAGTCTAGTCACCTCAAACTTAACCAAAGGCTTAGTGGAGGGCTGCCAAGAAGCAATAGCTCTTGAAGGTGTGAAAGGAAGATATGTGTTCATAATCAGCAGTGAGTCCTTTTTATAACTGCAGGTCCTTAAAGGCAATACAGTAGGTCTTAATTCTGCACATAGAATACACAGAATAATCACTTGAAGTATAAGCAGTTCTGTGTGCTTTTATGAATTAAAAGGAAATTCCAAACTATTAGTTGTCCATGTATGATAAATATCTATTCTTCAGAATGCCCAAAGGGTCACCTAATTCTCCTTTCTGGACATATTCCTTCTTTCCAGTACAGCCATGTGGTTTGGGTAGGATTTGCCATTTTTCTTTAGCTCATACCCTACTGGCCACGGGGATTGGTTCAGAAGTCCATATCTAATCTGAGGTAAGCCAGCCATAATGAGGTAGGATAGAAGAAAATAAGAAAGTAGGTAGAAAGGAAACTGAAAGCAAGGAGAAGTAAAATATAACTTTACTATAAAAGCCTTGTACCTTCACTCCTTAAGCCAGTTCTTTCTCCCAGGCCAGTCCCTTTCAAATTCCTAGGAAATCTATAAATCTTAAAGTTAACCAAAACTATAATTACCTTGTACACTATAAATTAACCCCAATAAACAGTTTAGGCAAGACATATAAGATACATTAAGAAACCAAGCCGGGCATAGTGGAGCATGCTTGTAATCCCAGTACTTGGGAGGCTGAGATGGAAGGATCTGGGTTTATGGCCAGCCTCAGCTATTTAGTGAGACCCTCCACAACTTAGTGAGACCTTATTTCAAAATAAAGAATAAAAAATAGGACTGGGAGTGTAGCTCAGAGGTAGAATGCCCCTGGGTTCAGTCTCCAGTATCCCCCCAAAAGAAACTTACAATTTAAGGGTCTTTCCAGCTTACCTGTTAATCAGATGATGGAGACCACAATCAGCCTAAGTATCTGTAGATGACCAGACTACGAGAAACCATCCTGTGATCACTGGACTGATGTCATCCTCACCTACCTTCCTACATCCATACTTTACCAAGTTTCCTTTACAAGAAGATACATGAATCCCCACAATGTGTCTCTCACTGTAGAGATGGTCCACAGCCTCCTTTGAATGTGTATTTCTTCCTTTCCTAAATAAATTTCTGTCTAGGCCTCTGACTGGCTCACGCTGAAATTATTTTCCATCATGTGAACCAAGGACCCTTCCTGTCCTGAGTTGAGTCCCTCTCTATCCCTCCCCGAGAACTGCTCCAAATCCTTTGTGGAATCAACCCTTCTTCCTTGACAATGTCACCCCTCTTCCCTGGCCAAAGATGATTGACACACCTAAAGTAGGTCAATGAGAGCCCTGCTCTGGGATTGTTTTGAGGGCCTCAGACCTCTGGGCACACAGACATGAACCTATAGGAAGTACTGTACTATCCATAGCATGGATGCCACCTTTCAGGAAAGCAATCAGAAATGGCTTAAAGAGCATTCCTGGGGCCCTCCCTAGGGAATATGAAACTTCTATCTGAGAAGCCAGTTCAAATAGGTTTTTGTCATCTGCAACCAGAAAAATCCTAATTCACACAGTTTGAATGAACTCAGCAGTTTCAGGTGAGATAAGTTCTATTCCTGGTATAAAAAGATGATTCTACCACATTTACATGTGTTACCATTGTCCTCATGAAATCATTAGCATCCAGCTGCTAAAACAAGTAGCTCCCTATGTAATTAAACTCCTTTTGAAACCAAATACAAATGACTTATTTTCAAGATCCAGGTTTGTTTGTTTGTTTGTTTTGAAAAAATACAGCTTTATTTCTTGTGCCATTGCAATATTTTATTTTGGTAGTTCAGAAATTCACTTTTTATGTTTCAAATGACTCTGTCTGCATTCCTATACTTCCTAGACTGTCAATCAAATTGTGATATTTGTATTTTACATATCTTTTGTCCTCTAGGAACCTCTGCAGCTGGCTGCCTCAGCTTAGTTACTTTATGAAGGCTATCTTCTCTTTTCATTAAATTAAAATAAATACAGAAAGTACACTAAGCTTCTCCTGTCCTCTCTTGAATTCCTCAGATCTGGACCACATATTTCTGTTTCTTTTTAGCTAAAAAGACAAGAGAAAACCAAAAGTGCTGAAATAAACAATACCTATGCAAAGGACATGAGTATTTTTGTTTGCATGCAAGATTGAAACATAGCATCAGTTATTAAAACTCTCAAGAAAGCTAATACAATCTTAGGCTGAATAATAAAAAAAAAATTATAACAAAGGTGACTGCTAGCTCTCTACTTCTCACTGAACAGCTCAGTGTAGAGTGCTATTGTATTTGATTCAGAATGCAATGCCTGAAGAGTATTATTCACAAATCAATCAAGGTATACTGTCTAAGAAACTTAAGTTCTGAAGTCTATGACATTTCAAAGAACAGGCAATGTTGAGACACAGAAAACAAAACCCTGAGAGCACTATGGGACCCAAAAATATGCCACCACAAAATATATTTCTTCGGCATATTTCTTTTTTTAAAAATTTTTTTATTGTAGTAATTCGTGCAGTATAGTATACATCTTTGTTAAGTACAAGTTGTTAACAACATATTTGCACACAATTCTCATTTGACCCCTTCCCCAATTCCCACCCCATTCCCTCCCCCTCCCTCCCCCTCAGGATCAGTTCAGTGAGTGACCTTGATATGATTGTGTAAGTACATCATGTGCCTTAGGGTGTCCCTCTGCCCCATGCATCCACTACAAGTAAATCAACTTCTTTGCTTATCAAGGATCTCTCCTTCTCATCTGGAGACCCTACTATGCCCCATCTTCTCCCTAGCATCTGCATATTAGGGAGAACATGTGCTTCTTTACTCTTTGTGACTGACTAATCTCACTTAACATAATGTTTTCCAGTTGCATCCATTTCCCTGCAAAGAACATGATTTTGTTCTTCTTTATGGCTGAGTAAAATTCCATTGTGTACATATCCCATAGTTTTGTAATCCATTCATCTGTCGATGGACAGCTTGGCTGCTTCCATAGTTTGGCTATTGTGAATTGAGCCGCTATAAACATAGATACACATGCATCGGTCTGATAGTTTGGTTTCCATTCTTTTGGGTAGATACTCAGTAGTGGTATTGCTGGGTCATATGGTAGGTTCACCCCCATTCATCTGAGGATCCTCCATACTGTTTTCCACAGTGGTTTCACAAGTTTGCAATCCCACCAACAATGTATTAGGGTTCCCACTTCTCCACACCCTCGCCAGCAGGTGTTGTTATTCGTGTTTTTTATGATTGCCATTCTGACTGGAGTTAGGTGAAATCTCAGGGTAGTTTTGATTTGCATCTCCCTGATTGCCAATGATGTGGAACATTTCCTCATAGATATATTGGCCATTTGTATTTCTTCTTTTGTGAAGTGTCTATTTAGATCCTTTGCCCATTTTTGATTGGGTTATTTCCTTTCTTAGTTGCAGTTTTCTTGAGTTCTTTGTATATCCTAGATATTAGACCTCTATCTGAAGTGTAACTGGCAAAAATTTTCTCCCACTCTGTAGTCTCTGTTGAGGTTCTTGATCAAGAACTTCGGCATATTTCAAAATGGCTATTTAGAGAAGCTGCAGACCTCTGCAGACATAGGATTAACTCTGAATGTCTCACCTTTTGTCAAAGAAATTTACATCTATAACTATATTAGTGAAGTGAATAGAGAGTGAAATCAGAGGCTATTCCATCTGATATCCCCATTTCTGCCTAGGAAAGATCTTTCACATAAAGAAGTGATGGGGGGCCGGGCGTGGTGGCGCACGCTTGTAATCCCAGCATTCTGGAGGCTGAAACTGGAGGATCTGGGTTCGCGGCCAGCCTCAGCTACCTAGTGAGACACTCCACAACTTAGTGAGACTTGGTTTCAAAATAAAGAATAAAAAGTAGGGCTGGGGGTATAGCTCAGAGGTACAATGCCCCTGAGTTCAATCCCCAGTACCGCAAAAAAAAAAAAAAAAAAAAAAAAAAAGAAGTGATGGGGGCACGTGCTTGTAATCCTAGTACTTGGGAGGCTGAGACAGGAGGATCAGGGTTCGCGGACAGCCTCAGCTACTTAGTGAGGCCCTCCACCATTTAGTAAGACCCTCTTTCAAAATAAAGAATAAAAAATAGGGTTGGGGATGTAGCTCAAAGGTAGAATGCCCCTGGATACAATCCCCAGTACCTCCCCCCCAAAATAAAAAAATAAAGAAGTGATGAGGGTCTCACACCTGATTCATACAGACATTACCACAGGTGGCTGTTACCTGGAAGACCTCACCTGCATAAGGAGACAACCATTACTGCTGGATGTACACCACCTTCCCTGACCTTCCATAGTCGGTGCCACCTCCTGTCTATGTAAGCCCAAGTCCAACCCCTTTGTGTTTAGCTCTATACAAGTCCAATTGTTTAGCCCTTAAGTACCATACCATTTGTTGTTCCTGTGCCAGGCAAATAAAAGTTTTATATGCTTTCTCCCCTTAATCTGTCTCTTCTGTTTATTTCATAAACTAAAGTGATCAAATCTTCAGAAGGAAAGGTGTACCTTTAATAGTTTCCCATGGCATTTTGGGGGCAGCAAACATAGGCAAGGGAAGTTCCTCCTCTGAGCTTTCCCTCTCAAAGTCTGGGTCTTTCAAAGGATATTCCGTTTTTGTGAATCCTGACTCTATAACCTCATCAAACAGGGAGGATTAACCAGCCAGAGAGAAGATTAGAGTTGACACCACATCCAGAGCCCAGGAAAACTTTGTCTCAGGCTGTTTTTATTTTCCAGGCTCATTTGTCTCTTCTAAAATATCATTTATTCTTCCTCTAAAATTGCCTACATTCCCCTAGAAAGAGTATGTATGATTGTAAATATCATTGGATTTTGGGGTACTTGCTCTCCTGTGATGCCCCCCCGGGGCATAGTAAATTTGCACATCTTTTCTCCTAGGATTCTGTCTACTGCCAATTTATTTCTCAGACTCAACTGTTGAACCTCCAGAATGGAAATAAAGGTTCTCTAGCCCCTCCAATGAGAATATTTAGGATGAGCCAGGAAAGAAAATGAACATGAATATGAATATGAAGGTGTCATCAGATGGGAGAGAAGTGAGGAAGGCTCTACAGAGGGGATGCAGGCAGAACATAAAGATTTAGACTCCTAGCCAGATGCTGTGGTGCACACTTTTAATCCCAGCTACAGGCCATCCTGGGAACTTAGTGAGACTCTGCCTCAAAATAAAAATGGCTGGGGATATAGCTCAGTGATAGACTGCCCAGTGGGTTCAGTCTTCAGTACTAGGAGTATCAGCCAAGCCAGGGAGCCTTCCTGGAACCCAGCTGGCTAGATTTGGCTGTCCATCAGCATAAGAAATAGGCAAACGATGGAAATTTTTTTAAAAAATGACTTTATGAAGTTTCATCAAATGAGAGAAGCAGCTAGATTGCTTCTCTCACTAGTCCCACAGAAGTAGGTACAATTTATAGAAACAAAGTTTCTGAATGTAAGCCAATTTGATAATTCCCCTTTTAAAATATACATATCCTGTGGGTTCAGTTCCTCTAGAGAACATTGACTGATACAGGGGGTTCAGGGACAAGGAAAGCTTTTATAAATGAAGATTTAGCTAGCCAGAGAACATGTCAGCTTCCTCAATATCTGTCCTTAGCAAGAGGAAGTAAAAGCAGTTGTCAGGAAGTTGATTAATTTCAAAAGGGACTCTTAGTACTCCTCTCCCCCGAACACACACACACACACACACACACACACACACACACACACACACACACACACACAGATTTAGACTTCCAGAATGTCTTCTCTCTGATTTCAGCTGTGAGGCAGCATAGCAATGTGAAGAGCTGGTATGGACCAGAGTTTTGTAGGGGAGGAAAGTATGGCTTCCCCCAACCCTCCTAAGTTCTTTGACTGGATTAATAATTAAATTGAAATAAGACAGATTGATGAGACAAAGCCCGTAATTAATTCCATACATACACATGGAAGTCCCACAAAAGTAAGAGACTCAAAGAAGGGTGCGATGATTGAAGCTTATACAGCCTTCTGAGCTACAGAAAGAAAAAGGAGCTTGGAGTTTCTGGGAGGTGGTGGATATATGTTAGGGAAAGAATTGTATGGCGAACAAAGGCTGTAAAGCAATGCAGAGAAAAGTCTCTCAGATAATCAAAGTTGTCTGGAAGCAGCCCTCTCCCTGGTCTGGATATTTTTACTAATGTAAACTTAAAAAAAAAAATAGATGCAAATTTCCTTTACAAAGGGGAATTTTCAGAGCTACTCTTGTGTATACAGATCTCAGGATAACCTACTCAAGAAATACACCAGAGTTGGGTGTTGTGGTCTACACCTGTTAGTCCAGCACTTAGGAAGCTGAGATTGCAGATTTGAGGCCAGCCTCACAACATAGCAAGACTCCCAGTAACCTAGCAAGACAAAAGATAAAAAAGATGTAGCTTACAGGGAGAATGCCCCTGGGTTCAATCCCCAGTACCACGAAAAAGAAAAGAAAGAAAGAGAGGGGGAGGGGAGGGAAGGGAAGGAAGGAAGAAAGGGAGGGAGGAAGGAAGGAAGGAAACTTGCTTGGAGGGGCATATTTTGATCTCTTACCATCATATTTGGGGATGGTATGTTCTGAGTTCCAGCTAGATTCTAACTCAGCCATATATTATTTATATGGTTCTAGGCAAATTTTTAACCTAGGAGATTCTATATTTCTTCATCCACTGAAGTAGCAATAATAATAAACTGCTGTGTTATTATAAAATTAAGATAAGTATCACCAAACTCCATCAAGCTATTCCACATTCTAGGGTCCTTCACCTTTTTCTTAGGTGAGCATAATTTTCAAATGTTAAAACCAGGTTTCTCATACATAGAATGTATACATGTCAAAGACCTATGTATTCACTAATGAGGAAAAAAAAGAATGCAAAATTGCTTCAAAGAGTCTAATAGAGGCAAATATTTTTAGAGTCACTGAAAGTAACAATATTAAAATAAGACTGCTAAATTAAGTGTCAAAACTGGTTAGTAATCTACAGGGCAATGAAACTGCAATCTTTGGGGATTATCTTTTCTGTGGGTGGAAATAATTTTCATTTCTGTGAGTCAAAAGATATTTGCATTGTGGTCACATAAAAAAATCACTTTTAACAGGTCAATGTTCATCCTTCCAGAGCTGTAAAGTCTAATCAGTAGTAAATAGCCAAACACCCTTGCACGCTTCTAGCAAATGAGATAATCCTTGGGTGGACCTGCTGGCTGGTGTTCCAGGATGATACTCACCGGACATGTGATCATCCCGTTGTCTATCTTCAAGTTGTTGATCTTCTTTTCCTTAACATTCTAACAGACAAACAAATGGTCTCAAGCTCCCACTCACAAAAGTATAGTTTTATTCCTAGTTTTCAGAGCACTCCTGGAGTCTTAGATTCCTCTGGGCACCACTCCAATTTCCTGACTGTGGGGGTTAGCTTTATGTGTCAACCTGGCCAGACTCTAGTACCCAGTGAGTCTGATGGGAAGGAATTTTGTTGATGGGGCTAACATCTACAGTCAGTTGACTTAAAGTAAAACATTCCAAATAAGAGTTGAAAGGTGTTAAGGGTTTGAGAGTAAAAACTGAGATTCCCCAGAGGAAGCAATAAATCTTTCGTAAGACCTCAGTGCCAGCTCTGGCTATAGAGTTTAGGATCTCCTGTTCTGTCCTATTGATTTTGAAGTTTTCAGCTTCCACAAACACACTGGTCAATTCCTTGGAATAAATATCTTCACCTTCTTCCTGTCTCTGTCTCTGTCTTTCTTTGTCTCTTTCTGGCTCTGCTTCTCTGGAGAATCTTGATGAATGTACTGTTCTTGCTGAATCCTGGACACCCTTCTCCCCATCCTTGCCAGCCCTCTTGCTTCCCGTGGCTGCCATCCTCACCTTCACTAGTCTGCTCCATGGATAGGCGCCACCACACTCTAGGAACCCAAGTCTAGGTGTGCCATTAACTTTAACAGATCTTTTGGGGATAATGGAGGATAATGCAAAAACAGAAAATGGGACATGTTTCTTGATAGCCATCTGTGCATACCCAGCACAAAGAAATTTCTCACTGGTCATCATTTCCTTGATTCTCATCTGCCACTATGTTGGCGCTCATCCCTGCCTCCCCCCACCCTGTCTTTCTCTACTTTATTCTTGGATCCTGGGCTTCTAAACTTCACTCTCCTCCAGCTGCCAAAAGAAAGCTCAAAATAGTCACAACTCTATCATACAAAGAATATGAATTTCCTGAGAGGGAATTTTGAAATGTTTTATTTCCTGATGTATCACCAAGAATGATGACATACAGTAAGGTACTCCATAATTACTTGCTGAGTGAATGAAATTAATTGAATGAATGTGAAGCTTTCTTCTCTCAGTGACTTCCAATCCAGTTTATAGACTATTTGCATGACTGAGGAAGTTTATTAAAATTCTAAGATAAAATGTCTCCCATCTTTTGCTGGATAGTTGGTTGAAAGTAGGAGTGATGATAAGTTTATTTTGGCTATACTCCACAGCTATTCAAATATTAGAATAGGTGCTGCTGCAATTCATAATAGCCAAATTATGGAATTGACCCAGGTGTCCATCAACAGATGAATGAATCACAAAACTATGGAAAATATACAATGGAATTCTACTCAGCAATAAAGAAGAGGAGAATAATGTCATTTGCAAGAAAATGGAAGGACCTGGAGAACATTATGTTAAGTGAGATTAGCCAGTCACAGAAAGTGAAGGGACATATGTTTTCTTTAATATGTGCAAGCTAGGGAGTAACTCGGATACCAGAGGGACTCCAGATAAAGGAAGAGAAACCTTGATGGAGCCAGGGAAGTGGTCTAAGGGAAGGGGAATGGGAAGACTGAGATTCATTATTGGAAATACTAACATCGACTGTGTGTACATATGTGAAAATCCCGATGTCAATCTCAGTACTCTGTGTGGGAGCAGGGGAGATGGGGAGGTGGGGCACCAAGTGCTATGTGCATGCATGTCACTATCAACATGATATACATTATGATGTGAAACCATCATGCACCAGTAAAAGCACATAAAAAAAGAATAGGTGCTGCTGTGAAGATATTTTGTAGATGTGATTAAAGTCATATCAGTTGACTTTGTAAGGGGGGTTGTCCTATAGATAATCTCTGTGGGCTTAATTCAGTCATTTGAAAGGTTGTGAGAGTAGATCTGAGGCGTCTCTAAAAAAGAAATTCTACCTGTGGATGTAATTTCACTGTTCTTAGGAGTCCCAGACTGCCTTCCTGATGGTCTGCCCTGTGGATTTCAAAGTCACTCAGTCAGCCTCCACAATTGCGTAAGTCAACTCCTTGTTAAAAAACAAAAACACAAAAAACCTCTTCATGAATATCTTCTACTGGTTCTATTTGCTTTTGGCTGATAGTGTAGGGTGTAGAATTTGTGGCTGCAGTAACATTTGTTAAAGCAGTTTTTAGTTTCTTTTTGTATTAGGGTTCTCCCAAGAAACAGAAGTCATAGAATCTATATAGATATAAGGAAGATTTATTATGGGGATTGCTCACATGATTTAGTCATGAGGCAGAGTAGAGGACCTAGGAACAGGGAGGCTTAAAATAAACTATCTATAGAAAAACAAAAGTAGGGAAGGTTAATAGATTCAAGAATAACAGTGCAAGTTAGTACGAAACTTCAGCCCCTTCTGAGGCACATTCTGAGAGCAGCTGGTGTAAAGGAACTCCAAGTGCATACTCCAAAGGGGAAAGAAGAGGGTGGCAGACAAGTGGCACCAGGGGATTAGAAGAGTCCACCAACCTTTAAGATAAAAATTCAAATTAAAGATGGAAATTGGGCCAAAAAACTGGGTCCTCAAGACCCAATTCTGACCAATCACAAAGGAGCAGATGGGGAACCACAAGAAGGGATAAAAGCTCACTTCCCAAGAACTTAAACAATTACTCTCTTTTGTAGACCTCTCCTCCCTTTGGGGTAGGAAGTTTTTTGGGTTTTTTTTGTCTTCTATCTTGTGTTGGCTTAAAATCCTTATACTCCTACATCCACCCTGCTACAGTCTGTCAACTTTATTCTTAAATTTCACAGACCAAGAAGGATCCAGTAAGAGGAGCAACCTGAATTGTTTTTGTCAGTAAAGGAAGAATTTGGTTACTGTAAGAAATTCCATGATATACTGTATCCGAGCTAGTGAACCAGGAAAGATGGTAATACAATTTAGACCAAATTGCATGATAAGAGGAACCAATAGTATAAGACACAGAGTCCAAAGGCCAGAGAATTGGAAGCTTTGATATCTGAAGGCAGAAGTAGATGGATGCCCTCAGGTAAGGAAGAAAAATAACTTGTCCTTCCTCTTTTTGTTGTATTCAAGTCCTCAAAAGATTGGATGATACTACACACTTTGATGAAGGTGGTCTTTATTTAGTCTACTGATTCCAGACACACTCTGGAATAGCGCTTTACCAGTTATCTGGGCATCCCTTAGGTAAGTCAGGTTGTCACATAAAATTAACCATCACACAATCTTTTGTGAATGAAAACTCTGGCATGGTGCCTAATCATAATGAGCATTGTATAAATGGTAGCCATTGCTGGGCATGGATTATGCACGACTGTATTCCAAGTACGTGGGAAGTGGAGACTGGAGGATCACAGGTTCCAGGCCAGTGTATATTAACTTAGATGCTGTTTCAAAATAAAAAATAAAATGGGGCTGGGTGTGTAGCTCAGAGATAAAATTCCTTTGGGTCCAATCCTCAGTACCACAAAATAAATAAGTAAATAAATAAAATAAAAATAAATGGAAGTCATTACTATGATCCTAGTACTTGGAGTAAAACTCTCTAATTCAGAATTTACTTGGGTTTTAGTGGCATTTGAAATTCTAGTTATTTCTCCCAGAAACTTGCCCACCCTCAATTGGTAAAGGATTAACTAAGGGATAATCCAGACCATTGCTATTATTATTTTTTCAATCTGACATATGCATAATTTTAGGATAAATTCTCCCCCCATAAAATATATTTAATTGAAGAGGATCCCAGTGGGGGTTAGCCATAGAACTTTGAAGTGAATATCTGTCATTTACACCTGTGTCATCTTTCAAACATCTCACCACATTTTGGAATTTTATACATTCTTTATCCTACTTTCCCAAGGAGAATATTTTATTTTTACTTATATTTCCAAGCCTCCATTGCTGGCAGGGGATGGACATGTGCCACAGGCCAGATTTACCTGAGCATGACTTGGTTTTGAATGAGTTCCACAATGCTATGTGTGAGCAGTGACAGAGACAGTTTGGGTTGTGATGGGGTGAAAAATGGCTCAGTCATCAAAAATCTGCAGCTGTAGGGGTTGCTCCTGGAAGCTGGTCTAGAACTCAGTGCTCTGGCCCTCCCAACAATTCTGCAAGTTATCCAGTAGCCTCTAATAAACCTCTTGCTATTCAAACTAACAAGAGGATTTGACTGTCAGTAATTAAACACCTTGACTGACAAATGCCTTGGGATGTGGAGATGCTTTATGCAACTTTGCTGAATTGATTACATATTTTATATTTAAATGTATTTTTAATTTAAATGTAAATTATTCCCATGAGTGAAAATATTCTAAGAATACCAATGAGGATAAAGTAAAAAATACGTTTCCTTTAGTAACTTTCTAGTCTGACTACTCAGAGGCAATACCTCCTTTTGAAGTAGGATAGAAGAAATAAAAGAGGTATATAGAAAGGAGCCTGTGGAAAAATTCCCCAGTATCTTTGCTCCTCGGCTAAGCCTGTTAGTTCCAAAGTTCTGAGGAATCTACAAGTCTTTAATAATTACCCTGAGCACTATTGTCTGACCTGAACTAGGTATCTATTGATCAGACAACAGAGACCACATGAAGTATCTGGAGAAATGTCTGGACACCATATTGGAAACTCATTTACAAACTACCTTGAACTGTTAAATATCCAGCCTAGGAATAGTTAAGTAGGAGAGATACCTGTTGATCAGACAGCAGAAGTTAGACAAGAGAGGATCTTGTTGGGCACTGTTGACTGTCCTTAAACAGTTTAAACAAAATAGATACCTACTGATAAGACAGTGAAGGCCCCATCAGGACCCAGGAGATGACCCAAGTCCCCTAAATCATCTTGTGACTATCAGACTGATGTTACTCTCACACACATGCTCCTACCTACTCCTCATGAAAGTCTCCTATAATAGAATTACTCTGAATCCTGCAATGTGTCTCTCTCACTCTAGAGATGGCCTGCATTCTCCCTTGAATGTGAATTTCTTGCTTTCCCAAATAAACCTCTATGTCTCTGGTGTGTACTCAAATTCTTTTCTGTCACATAAACCAAGGATCCCACCAGTCCTGAGTTATGTTCCCATCTCTCCCCACCTGGGAACTCCTCTGAACTATTCATGGAATAAACCCCTTTCTTGTGACATCTCAGAAAAGATTAATTAATGAGTTATTTTTTTTTATTGGCAATACCATGTATTTATGGGGTATAATATGATATTTTCATCTATGTATACATTATACAGTGATTTAATGAAGCTAATCCACATATTCCCCACCTCACTAATTGTCTTTTTTGAGGGATGGCAAAAATATTAAAACTCTATTTTAGCTATTTTGACAGAGTTGTTTTTTTTTTTTTTGTGTGGTAGTGGGGATGGAACTCAGGGGCATTCTAACTCCAAGCTATACCCCAGCCCTATTTTTTATTCTTTATTTTGAAACAGGGTCTCCCTAAATTGCGGCGTGCCTCACTAGGTAGCTGAGGCTGGCTGAGAACCCAGATCCTCCAGTCTCAGCCTCCCAAATGCTGGGATTACAAGTGTGCACCACCACGCCCGGCTGACAGAGGTAATTCTTAATCGGTCTTCTTGAAAAGTTTTTATGTACATATTGTAAGGAAGTTGAAACTCTCCTCTGAAGTTTCAATAATTGAGTCTGCTGAAATAAACTGACAATAGACAGGAGAAAAGTCATACATGTTTATTAATGTGCACATGTGTGTGCGAGCCACATGAAATATGAAACTCAAAGAAGCCCAGGTGGCTTAAATACTACTTTAAGGGAAAAGGGAAGGGGAAGATGTAGGCAATTTTATAAAGGTAGTAAATTATTTTTAGGGAAAATGAATGGGCCCAAAGAACAGACAATGGCCTTGGACAGAGTTCCTCTGGGCTCTAGGTGTGATGTTTGATTTTCAGTCTCTTCCTTCATAATATGAGTTTAATGTTCCTTGGTAATGAAAGTTCTGTAAGAAGATTAAAGGCTGTTGTGCTCCTCTTTGGTGGACTCCTCTTTAAGTAGATAAGGGAACTTCAGAGGAAATCATCATGGAGCATCTGTTGGTCCCCTGGTACATTTAAAATAATCAGTATGTCAGAGAACCACATTTTAGGCGATCACTTCCAGAGCCTCAACAGTATATACCCCTCCTAATTTCTTAAAGCTCAAAAGAAACATACTATACTCTTCTGTACCTTTATTTTTTATTTACTTAACAATGTATCTTAGATACCTTTCTATTTAAGTATATATGGACCTACCTCATTCTTTTTAATAGTTATGTGGTAATCTATATTGATGTGCCTTAATTGACTTAAACAGGCCCTATTGGTGGGCATTTATGTGTCCTTAGCTTCCTGCTGTTATCAACACCTCTTATAAGTTGATACAATGATGTGTGTATGTTCACGTGCACACTTGCACATCTGTGCAGGCTTACCTGTAAAATAAACTCCCTAAAGTGAAATTGTTACATCAAAGAGTGCTCAAATTTTAGACGGTGATAGATATGCCTGATTCCCCTACAAAAATGTTACTGATATAAATTTTATACTCAGCAGTTCCCCCCTCAAGTATTCATGAGCTTTAAACTGTAGCAGCTGGGTTTTTGTTTGTTTGGTTGTTTTTAGAATTTTGCCTCTTAAACATTGCTTTCTGGGGTTATTTGCTTACTCAAACAAAAGAACAGAGGCAAGAGGATGAAAATTAGATAGAACAGAAGGAGGAGACAGACAAGTTTAGAGCTAAGGACTGAGAAAACTCAAGACTAAAGGAAGAGAGCTCAAATTTGCAATTCATTGACCAGGAAGAAGTTCCCTGAACAGGGCAGCCTGCAGGGGTTACCTCAAATTACCAAGTGTTGTGCTAGATACCCAATAGACATACTTGTTGAAATAGGTTATGTGGAGATCCAGGGAGAGTACAGGCTGGCAGTGATGACATGACCCCACTCAGTCAGAGATGTGTGCCCATCCTACACAGTCACAGGTGCAAGCACATCTCACACATGTGCATTGCATAGTTATGTGCAATGCTTAATATCAAAGTATAACACACATGTGCAATGACTAAGCAGAATGTAACAAGTGTGCACACGTTACACTGGCTTGCCATTTTGTGCGGAACCCTATATAAGGAATTGGTCTGCAGAATAAAGTTGCTGTTTGCTGTTTGCTCTCCTCTAGATGACTCCTTGTGTTTTCTTCCTGGCTGGGGATATCACCACCTACAACCACAAGTGGCCCCTGACTGGGCTACTGACAGGTTAAAACATATTACATTGGTGCTAGAGAAAGTAACCCATGCTTCCATGTAACGCCCTAGGATGTGCTCCAACATTTAGAAATGTGAACAAAGCAATCCATGTATGTCCAGACTTTAGTGCAACACTGAAACCTGGGTTATATGAGTGCTACAGACCTTCCCACACCACCTGTCTTTGCAAGACCACCAACTAGGGTGTAAAATTAATATTGACAATCATGTTCTATTACCTCCTGCTTTTCAACAAAATTAACACTCTTCACAATCCTTTCAAGTAGTTCTGTCTTTCTCAGGTGTTGTCTGCAGGTGGTCAGGAGACTAATCCTCTTGTCTACACCATGGAATCATCTTAGAGCCTCTTTCAGCTCTCTGATTACAGAGTTCTCTTCTCTGGCTGTTAATATTCAAGATATTGTGCTATTGGTAGATTTGTTGCAGAAATGGCTTTTGTACAGCTCCCTCCATCAAGGTATGGAAAAC
Source organism: Graphiurus murinus (assembly GCA_004027655.1). NCBI lineage: Eukaryota > Metazoa > Chordata > Mammalia > Rodentia > Gliridae > Graphiurus > Graphiurus murinus. The sequence continues at coordinate 36,195 of PVLC010011518.1, forward strand.
ACTTCCCCATCCTTTGCATAAGGGTGGTCTTTGTTGACTTCTCTGACCAATAGAAAATCACAGAAGGGACTGTGTTAGTTCTGAGGCTAAGCCTCAAGAAGCCGTACATACTCTCAGATCTCTGCTTCCACCATGAGAACAAGGCAGAGCTAGGTTCTTGGAGGATGAGACCCCAAGTGGAGCAGAGCTGAGTTAGCTATTTGTCTCAGCCCAGCTGAAGGCATGTGAGAACCTAGCCAGAATCAACAAAGCTACAGTTGATCCATACCTAACTACAGACCCTTGAGTGAGCCCTGCCTGACTCAGTCAAGACTAGAACTGCCCAGTCACCCCCACGACTTATACACAGTAATCATTGTTTATTGCTTTAAGTCACTGAGTTTCAGAGTTGTTTGTAATGCAATGTTATTATAAGGATAGATAATACATGCTATTAATATTCTCCAAGACAGCCATAGTGCCATGGTCCTGAAGCTGTTGGGCTTTCCTGATGTCTATGTTGAGATTGTAGTTGAACTAAGTCAGGCAAGGAAGAAGTGAGGGAGGACCTACAGGAGTCAGTGTAGCTGTTCCACATAACTGTCTTTGAGTTTGGACTTTAAAAGAACAGTACAAAAGTACCACTGAGCTAAACAGGATATGATGACATGATCCTAGATTAGGAAAATTAAAACCTCACGTTATAATAAGGCATAAAGAAAAATAACAAAGAAAGTTTTAAAATTTATTTATTTATTTACTTATTTTGGTGCTGGGGATGGAGCCCAAGGGCATTCTGCCTCTGAGCTACATCCCCAGCCCTATTTTTTTTTTATTGTGAAACAAGATCTAAGTTGTGGAGGGCCTCACTAAGTTGCTGAGGCTGACTGCAAATGTGTGATCCTCCTGTCTCAGCCTCCCAAGCACTAGGATTACAGGCATGTGCCCCCATACTCAGCAGGTTTTTCATTTTTAAAAGTTTTGTTAAAGCAAGAAAAGAAATAACTATGAACCCCTCATTTGGATCTGATAGTGCAGCATTAAAGAGAGATCAATGGAATTCCCCATATCTTGCTTTATTCTTGCTTTCCTGTCCAAGAAAATAACCTCCTCACTGAAACACTGTTAAGCATATATACAGCAGTCCTTGAGAGCTGAAAAACTTTTTAGCATCCACACGCTCTACCTTAGAGGTGGCCTAACCCAGGAAACTCAGAGATATCGCAAATTATTACATGTGAATTTTGAGGTATAGTTGAGGGTTACTTTCATTTTCTGAGGTGATTTTCCAGAAGTTTATGTTTTTAGCAAATAGTCCTTACTTTATTGAAATTCCACATTCAGAATCCCTATTCTTGCTTGCATTTTAAATTTCAACTTATGAATATTACTCATTTACTTATTCATTAAAACATAACCAGTTGCCAACCGCTGGTCCAGGCACTGGAGATACATCAAGGGAAGAGCAAATGGAACATCTTGTTCTTATGAAGCCTATGTACCAATGGAAGGAAGACAGAAGATAAACAAAATAAACAAACTAGTTATGTATTTATGTTGGAGGGTGATGATCTCTATGAGATGAATAAAATGGGGAAGGTGGAGAGGGATGGAATTTCTAAAGGGTGGCAAGGAGACCCTGAGGAGAAGGTAAACCACCTTTGAAAAATGTAAACTGTACCCATGAATTTAATACAGCTGAGTAGCTGTTTAAAAAACTTAATATTCTAATAAACTAGAATAATAAATGTGACACTGCTTCCATCCTCTCAAGGTTTAAAAACCACATAAATAACAAAATTTCAGCCATAATTCAATTAGTTAATTACACATTTTATTTTGGAATCACAGACTGACCCCTTACATTTTAAAACCCAATTCCCCTAATTCTCCTGAAATACTTAAACCAACATATATAAAATATATAATATATTATTTATATTTTTATCTTATAAATATAAATTTTATAAATATATTTATTTTATTTTTCTTGAATTCCATACTTCATGCTAAATCATTCTGATGTTGAAATATGCTTAGCACTAGGAAATAATTCTGTTATTCTACAGAATTTTGGAGGTTACTCTCTCATATAATTTTGGGGAGTTGCAGTCTCCGTTTACTTGGATCCCTAAAGACCAGAGAGAATATCAGGAAATGTGCTGCTGAGTCGAGTTCCTACCTGTCTTCTGCCCTGATGTATGTTGCTAGGCCTTGTTTACATCTATAACATGAACAATTTAAAGACAGTGGTCGACAACTCCATGTTCAGATTTGAGTCATATCACTATCTCATTTCAAGTTGAATTAGAATCCATAAGCATCAGCCACTTGGTTGAATTTTATATTTATTTGTCTCTAAATATAAATAAACACATTTTTGTCTAACTCCTCAGAACTTTAAACCTGACTGAATCCTTCATTCTTCTTATTTGCTTCCTATATTACTTTCACTTGCATCTCTTGGGTCACACAATATGAGAGCCAATTACAGCAGCCCTCCCTCGTCCACAGGGAATCTGTTCCAATATACCCAGTGGATTCCCCAAACCTCAGATAGTACAGAACCCTATATATCCTGTTTTTTTCCTATATATACATACATACCTATGATAAAGTTCAAATTAAAAATTGGGCATGGTAAGCGATTAACAACAATAACCAGTAATAAAACAGAGCAATATACTATAATAAAAGTAACTTAAATGTAGTCTTACTCCCAAAATATCTTACTGTATTGTACTCACTCTTCTTGTTGTGATAGTGTGAGATGATACTTAAAGGAAGAACTTTATGGCTTCTCTTTGGTGTATCCAAATTGCCAGCATCACCACTTTGGCACCAGGGGCCACTATACAGTAAAGTAAAGGTTACTTGAACACAAACACCGTGACATCTTGGAGGATTTGGTCTAATAACCTAGATGACTCCCAAGTGACTGTTAGGGGGGTACTGTATACAACATGGATACGCTGGACACAGGGACCATTTACATCCCAAGCAGGACAGAGTAGAATGGTGAAAGATTTCCCCATGTTACTCAGAATCATACATAATTTAAAACTTATGTGTTGCTTATTTTTGAAAATTTCAATTTACTGTTCTCAGATTGAGGCTGAGCACTGGTAACTGAAACCATAGAAAGTGAGATTGTGGATAAGGAGAGACTACTGTAGTGCTATTATACATATTACAGATGATCATAGCAAGAGAAAAATGAGAAGGAAACATATGCATTGCATTTCTTTCTACTCTTCAACTGACATGGGTACTTATTTCCACATACATTTTAGCCTTGATCAGAATTGTTGGTATTTAAATGTATTTGTTAGGCTGACCCCCACCAACATACACACAGAATGTGAACTAAACAATTTGTAAAGTTCAAACAAATCTTAGTCTACTAATGGTCACGATCAGAGTAGAAGTGTGCACTAAATAATATTTAGATTGGGGAAAGATGAATAAGCAGGAAAACAATAAGTTTGTATTTGTTTTTCTTCCCTGCTTAAATTGGCACTCAAAAGTTTTCTGGGAAACATGGGAATATGTAAGTTTTTGGAAGTAATGCATTCTAATAATGTTTCAGGAAGTTCATTATCATGTTACAAGGTTCTTATTAAGCTTTCAAAACATTTTATATTGAACAAACTTGATGTTGTTTCAAGAGCAACTTGTTGGGATTTGAAAGCAAATCTTAGCCCTTGAAAAATGAGAGAGATTTAAAGAGGTGTGGAGAGAATACTGAACTGAATCCAAACTCTCTTTGTAAGCATATTTTTGAAAGAAAGAATTCAGCATTGTTTTTAAATCACAACTTCTAGAATGGGGAATAGAAATTGGCAAGTCTCATAAGATGCAGATTTAGCCAGAATTGTTCTTTGCTTTTTGAGATTGGGTTTTCTTATTTTTCATTTCTCCCATCTTAAGTGAAAACTCTGCTGCTGCCTTTAGCTTGGGAGCTCTTTGGATAAAGTCCTTATTCCGGTTAGAGAACAAGAAAAGCTTCCCAGTGGAATTCCCACTAGAGAAAGGGAGCCCCAGGGATGTGGACTTGAAGTCTCAATGTCTCTCCCCACCACCACCTTCTCATCAATTACCAGAAATACCCAGAATCTGCCGTCCAGGGCACCACCATGGGCCCTCGTTCCAGTCCAGGGAAAGTGTGGCTGTGGCAAGCCAGGAATTCCTAGTGCCATCCAGAGGAAGTCAGTGGCATGGAGGTAGGAGGAGGGGCAGAGCTATTTGGGAATGGCCATTATCTGGCTTCCCACAGATTAATCATTTCATCCAAAGCCCTGAGGACCCCAGTGTAAGAAACACTGCACCAGGAAGAGGAGATACGGAATAAAGAGGGGGTGGGAAAGGACATGGGATGGGAAAGAAGGGAGCAGAGGCAAGAGGAAGACTGGGAGGGGTGTGCAAAAAGGGTCAGGGGAATTCTGTTGGGTCAGAGGTCTTTACTGAGACCACTGTCTGACCGGAGCAGGCTCTGCCCCTAGGTGGTGCTGTGTAGTTATTAGCAAGTTCAGAAAAATAACCAACACCTAAAATACAGAATCCCAACTATCCCTCTGGTGCCCTTGTACACTTCTGGGGCTGTTTGGGGTCTTTTTTCCCACATTGCTCCAAACTAACTTGTACCTGAGCTCACCCGCTGTTCTCTGTCCTGTTCTTTTCTCCATTCTCCATGTTCTTTCTCTACTTCTGTGTGCTAGGTGCTCTATGGATAGCATCTCACCGATGCTTGCAAGAAGACAGTAGCATCATCTCTAATTTGTACACGAAAACAATGAGATGTGTGAGAAGCCCAATGTCTCTCAACCCATGAGTTCAACAGCTGGAGCCAGAGGTTGAATTTGAAGTCCATAGACCTGACAGTGGGAAATCTTACACTTGGTGCCCCTGACTCCCTCTGTGCATGTCTGAGCCTGGCTGGTGTCACCTTTCCTGTGCATTCATTAGGGCCAGCCTGTTGGCCGTCTGGCCCCTCATTCAATCATTAGTCTTTACTGAGGGGGGCTGTGTTGTGTATAGAGCCCTGGTGGAGCCCTTAGCAGTGGAAGTCACAGGTGGCTGCCTGGGAGGGAGGTGGACTGCTGTGAGTCACTGCTTCCCGGGGAGGAGCCCTGGAGAATGCCTGGCTCATTGGTCATCATCAGAGTGACATGCTGAGTGTGAGTAACTAGGGAAAGGGAGGGAGAGGAAGAACCGAATAATCTAAATCATCATTGCCACCTTCCATTCTGACATGGGAGGTTTTTTATTTTCCATTTAGATTTATACCTGTCAAGGCATGTGGAAGCTATATGCTAAGGATCCAAAAGACAAGTCCTACTCTCAATTAATTAGCAATTAATAACTAAGTTACACAAAACTCAAAATAAAAATGATGAAAGTTATCGAGGTGGTACTTGCAATGTTTGAAAAAAAATGCATAACCATGGGATTCTATTTCTCAATTTATCTTGAATTGGGAGAGTGAAAAGAAAAGAAAGAAGGAGGGATCAAGAGGAAATAGCAGAGTAAGGACAAAGAGAGGGAAAGAAAGGAATAAATATTCATTGCAGGACCCGATTTGGGCACCTGTATCTTTCCTCCTCACCCTTTTGGCCCCTCTGTTCTTGTCTATTTCTCCTCTGTGTCTTCCTGTCTTTTCTCTCTCCATACATATTTGACAACAGGCAGGAAAAGAAAGTAAAATTCAAAGGTGATTTTTTTCATCCACAGCGTATTGTCTACATATCAACTACATAGTAGTTTTTACTGTATTGAAAATGTGATTGATCAGCCAATTATCAATTCAGGCAACAACATAAAATTAAGAGAGTTATAGCCTGGACTAACCCACTTTTTAAAACATTTGCAAAGAAGTCGAGTTGTGTTCAGCCGAGTAGATAGAAGAGGACATAGTGCCGTGACATTGATACTAGTGATGACGAGAAAATCCTTTTAAAATAATTAAAATGCACCAATAATATAAAAAATGTCTTTGTATCTGGCTCTATATTAAGCAACTGGCCAGTTACAGAAGAAAATGAAGAAGAAAGAATTAAGGAAAGGGGGAAAATGAGATGGTATATTTTTAATATTTCTTACCTTTAAGCTTTTCAGAGCTCATAAAAACAAAGGGCAACCTCATCTCTCATGAGAAGAAGAACAGCTTCTGTTATGTCTGGTGAATTCATCTGTTGTCAGAGAAGGTACAGCCAAATGTCTAGAGGAACGACCTTCTCTAGGCCCTTCTGTACACGTCTGGATTTTATCAATGGTCTTGATTTTATGAAATAGAGCAACACGAGAGGCAGAAATCCAAGCACGCTAGCTTCCAATTGTCAGGATGTGGATGGGCAAGAATCCTTAAGTCAAACAACTCTGAGCCAGGCAGAGGAGGCCCTCAGAGTACATTTGCTTAGGGTGTTGAGATCAAGCAAGAAAACAGTTAACTTCAAGTGTCAGTGCTATTGCAACCTCCATGAGATTTTATCTATAGAGTGAGAGACTAGGAGAGACCAAATTTATTGTCATTCGGAGGAAGTATTTATAAACTTGGCAGAGACTCATGTGAGAGTAGAAGAAAGGCTGCCAAAAGAGGTTCATAAATTGAAATGGATGACCTGAAAGTATTTTCTGCTGCATACATATGGTTATCTGCACAACACGCTGCTCAAGCTCAGCACTGAATTGCCCTGTTCGAACACTGATGTTATCTCCTTTGTGGAGGTGGAGCAAGGTGAGAAGCTAGAAATCGTGTCAGAGTTAGAACTGGGGTGGCGGAGAAAGGATGCTCTGAGGATGAGGCTGTATAGTTGAAAAGGGATGAAAGGAAGTGAAATATGGCAACGAGGGGAGCTTGTAATGGGTACGGAAGGTCATTCATAAGTTGTACCAAAGGGAAGAAAACGATGAAGGTTAGATTAGAGGAGGGGCTATAAAAGGGGGTAGATCTGACGTAGGAAGTGACAAAGAGAAAGAATAATAGCACAAAAGAAAGCATTCAGTAGGACGAAGAATGGTCTTGACCAGTAAGGCATATAGCCAAATCTGATCTGCTGACTAATTTTGCTAATAAACTTTTATTGGAAGTGATGTTTGTTTGTTTACTAGTTGCTTATGGTTGTTTTCATGCTGCAATGGCAATCTTACATTAATTGTAATAAAGATCCATACCCCAACAGTCTAAAATATTTACCATCTGAAGTAGAAAATATAGAAAAACGTAGCTGAACCTGAGTTTTGACTACAGTGTTTATACACCTCTCTGCCACCGATATGTTATTGCTCTCTGTCAGGAGAGCAAAGTGTATTTATGGCAAAGTCAGATTCTACTCTAAAGGTCATCTATTTTTTATTTATTTTGTATATTCTTTAGAGTTTTCTAGATTACTCTTGGGAAAGTAAAGATGTATAATATGTCATTAAAAAAAAGCAAGAGCTAGCTGGGCGTGGTGGTGCACGCTTATAATCCCAGCATTTGGAAGGCTGAGACTGGAGGATCCGGGTTCACGATACTCCAGTCTCAGCGATTCTAGCCGCAACTTAGTGAGACCCTGTTTCAAAATAAAGAATAAAAAAATAGTACTGGGGCTGTAGCTCAGAGGTAGAATGTCCCCTGGTTCTATCCCCAGTACTGGAAAAAAAAAAGCAAGAGCTGCACGCAGAGACCTGGGGCGGCTGCTTGTACAAACCAAGGGACATTGAAGATTGCTGAAGGTACATAAGAAACCTGGAACAGATCTTTTTTTTCCCCTCACAACCTTTAGAAGGAATCAGGCCTGCCACCAGGCATTCCAGACTGTGAGACAATACATTTCTGTCAGACTTATGGCATCCAGACTGTGAGACAATACATTTCTGTTGTTTAAGCTTCTTGGTTTCTAGTACTTTGTTACAGCAACCTCAACAAACAAGCATATGAACACACACACACACAAAGACACACATACACACAGACACACACACACACACAGACACACACACACACACAGACACACACAGAGTATCCTGAGTAGACTTTGCTGGCACTCACCATCTCCTGAGGGACCACCTTCTTTCCCATAGGGATACTTACGTTCTGGAAACATACTTCAGCGCAGACATTTTGAGCTCAAAGGAGTCCATGGATATTTGCCTTCTTTCTCTCAGAAAACTCCATCTTGATGAGCAAGCCTTCTAGCACCTGGTCATCAATGCTGGGATAGTCTGTTTCCAAGAATTCTTCTGCCCTCCACCAAGATTCCAGAGCAATCTTTCTTTTCTGTGCCAACATGTGGGACAAAAAAAGCTCTAAATATAGTATCATTTTTCTAATTCAAACTAAATTTTAGTCACTAACTTGCCCTGAAAATGCCACATTCTCTGGAGGCCTGGTTGCTAACATGAGGGTCCAGACCCCCAGTCGGCCAGAGATGATAGCCACTAACCCACAGAACTGGACATGCATTAAACTTTTTGAGTTGTTGGGTATATATTTTTAAAGTGTTTTATTTATACTACCATCGGGTAATGATAAATTTTTGTTTTCAAATGTTAAAAAAAATTCAACTCTAGTTGACATGTGGTTCCATGAAATTATTTGACATTTAAAAGGCAGTTGTTACATGTAAGTGAACCTTTTGTTTTAGAAGAATGAGCAATGACTGTCCCTTCAAGACTGATTGATCCTCTCAGTCCTTCCCTATGTGTGACGAACATTTTGAACTTATACAGTGCGTACTTACTAGATGCTAGGAGAAGAAAGAAATAGACATGAACTCTGTCTTCAAGGAGCTCAGAGTCTAGTGGGGAAGGTGGATAAGAAAATCGAAGGTGAACTGCAGAGAAGCCAGTCTTATGTTAGCATAGGAGAATGGAGGTGGACATTTAGCATGAATGGTGAAAAGAGTTGAAGAGACTCCAAAGTCACAAACGTTTGAGCTGTGGGCAGCAGTTACTTTGATAGCAGTAGAGGGGCTTTCCAGAAAGAAAAGTTGTCATTTTGAGAGTCATGCCAAATACACTTCATATATTTATGTCTTCACTCTTACCTCCTGAGGCAGCTACTATTATTTTAAAAATTGGTTTACTGTAGTAAAATATATATAACCTAAAATTTGCAGTTTCAACCATTTTTAATGTACAGTTCAGTGGCACCAGGTACATTCACATTGCTGTATAGCCCATCCCTACCATCCACATTAAGAACTCCTTCACCTTCCCAAACTGGGACTCTGTACCTCTTATACAGTACTTCCCATTCATACCCCCTACCAGCTTCCAGAAACCTCTGTCCTACTTTTGATCTCTATGAATTTGCTTATTCTAGGTATCTCATACAAGTGGAATCATATAACATTTGTGCCTTCATAACTGGCTTATTTCACTTCGCAAAATGCCTTCAAGGTTCATCCATGTAATCACATGTGTCAGATTATCATTCCTGTTTAGGGCAGATAATGACTCATTGTATGTATCTAACAAGTTTTGTTTGTCTGCTCATCCATCCCTCGATGGTCACCTGGGTTGCCTCTGCCTTTTTATTACTGTGGATAATATTGCTGTTGACATGGATATACCACTATCTGTTCAAGTCCCTGCTTTCAATTCTGTGGTTTATACCCAGGAATGAAATTGCTAGGGCATGTAGGAATTCTGAGATTGCTCAGGGAAATCTGGACAAGATTTCTAATTTTTTGAAGAACAGCCATACTGTTTTCTACAGAAGTTGAACCATTTTACATTCTTACCAGAAATGCAAAAGAGCCAACTTTTCCACATTCTCACAAACACTTACTCTTTTTATAATGGCCATCCTAATGGGTAGGAAGTAGTTACTTATTGTAGTAATATAGATATTAATATGAAGTGTAGATAAAAGTATCTACACTTTTTCAGATGAGGCAATTTAAGTTTAGAAACATACCCAAGGTCATATGACCAATAAACAACAGAACCAGAATTTAAACCTGAGTCCATCCTATTCTGGCCATGTTCTTCAGCACTATACCAGATCACCTATGAGGGAGCCTGGGGAAAGTAAATTGAGGGTCGGAAAGGGAGTATGTGAATGGGGACGGGCCTGTGAAAGCATATGGGGCCAAATCATAAAGGCTTTAGTTTTCTTTCCTGGAATTTTTTTTTGTTCTCATAAACAACTTTTAAGTATAACATGTATATAGTAATCATATTAATCCAAGGATAAAGAAAAAGAAACATGAGATGAGTCCATAAAATTAAAAAAAAATAAACTATGTTTCTCAGAAATGTAATCAGAATAGCTATAGGTTAAGGCCTAATGTAAGGAATAATTTATTTTTCCATTAAAATACAACTGAAAATAACCAAGAATAATAATAGGTTGGCTTCATATTTTTCCCATTTGCACTGAGAAAGGATATTTTGGGACATCTTATGGAAAATATAACCTCAAAGGTTAAGGGAGCATTCATCAGGCATCTCAGCAAATTGTAAACCAACCTATGAGGAATGTGCATGTACAAGCAAAGTCCCTGGGTACAGAACCTAGATGAGTGGCCCAGGGGAAGGAAGAGCCACACAGTACACTTCTGGGGTTCAGGATGTCCAGACATGCCCAGACAGTGTGCATAGAGGGCTGGGGGAGGAGAGGGGAACTCTGTTTGGGAGGAGC
>PVLC010011519.1:0-46851 GCA_004027655.1 Graphiurus murinus
TTTTTTTTTTTTTTTTTTTGCGGTACTGGGGATTGAACTCAGGGGCATTCTACCTCCGAGCTATACCCCCAGCCCTATTTTTTTTTTTTTTATTCTTTATTTTGAAACCGAGTCTCACTAAGTTGCGGAGTGCCTCACTAGGTAGCTGAGGCTGGCCGCGAACCCGGATCCTCCGGTCTCAGCCTCCCGAATGCTGGGACTACAAGCGTGCGCCACCACGCCCGGCTAGTTTGGGACATTTTGAATTGGATATGACCATTAAATATTCAAAAAGAGATCTTGAATAGGTAGATGGATATATAAATTGCTACTTAAGGAAAGAGGTTGGGTTTGCAGATAAAAATATAGGAGTGTTTAGCATATACATGCACCAGGAAGATGGTAAATAATTTTTTTTATTTACCAGTTTTCAAAATAATGAGTTAGTTTCCTAGCATTATTTTCAGGTGACAAGTGATATTTTTTTCTAAATATCTCTTACCATGAATCATGAATTTAAATATGTCCAATATGGGCTGGGCATGTAGCTCAATGTTAGAGCACTTGCCTAGCATGTGTGAGGTTGTGGGTTCAATTCCTACCACTGAGAATAAAAAAGAAAAAACACACATATATATATATAGTATGTTTCCATTGTATGCAATTGTAATTCCTACTGGTGTTCAAATCTTTGGTCAGTGTGAGCTCCTGGGCTCTCTTTGCTACTGGATTAGTCATTGTTTCTATGTCTTTTCAGTGTCAGAGCTTGGAAACAGACTTTTTTTTCTATAAAAATAAAATGCATCGTGAGTTCATATATAACACTTCTTCAAACTCAGGACTACAGGGTTTTCTTTAAACTCTTATATTAAATCTGGATCTCTATTTATCCTTTCATACCAAAGATTTTTGGTTCCCAATCTCATCAACATGTTACTTTACACAACGTCAGAATAGCAACCCCAGCATCACCACTAACAGGACTGATGAGAGGAGTTTAAGATTTTTGGGCAGTTTCCTTTGGCCTTTAGAGAATATCCCACTAGGGATGTATAGACAAATCACTGTATTTAAAAGTAATTTGAAATAATTGTACTCGGTGGGATTATTCTATAAATTTGATGGACAATTAGTTTCATTTCTTTCATGTAGTTTTTAGTTTTTAGGGATTGCTTTTTGAACTTCTAATTTTGTTTTCTAATTAGGTAAAATAGATGGTTTCAAAATCAAATATACAAAAAAGGTATATTCAGAGAAGTCAAGCACCCATTCTCAACCCTCTGTTCCCTTGCTATAGGTAACTTTTAACAATGTTTTTTGCCAGTAATTCCAGTACTTGGGGACCTGAAACAGTAGGGTCACAGGTTCAAGGCCAGCCTCAGCAACTTAGTGAGAGCCTCAGAAATTTACTGAGACCCTATTTCAAAAATAAAAAGGGATGGGAGTATAGTTCAGAGGTAGAACACACCTGGGTTCAACTTCCAGTACAAAAAAAAAATGTAAACCAATACATCTTGGGAGACAATTCTCTGTGGTTCAATCATATTTCTGCACATCTTATGAACAGAGTACCACCAAAATTAATTAATTAATGTAATTAATTAATATAGAACTTTTTCCTTTTCCATTTTTTAGAGGGGATAAATTCCTTGTAGAAATAGGCTAACTTATAGTTACAAAATAAAATTAGAGAACTTAAAAATTTTTCCAAACTTCATTAGAAACCTCAGAGTTCCTACTTTTGAGAACCAGAAGGAGGATCCCTGTAACCTGGAAAAGGGCAGGAGTGTGTGTGTGTGTGTGTGTGTGTGTGTGTGTGTGTGTACGTGCATGTGTTTTATAAAGGGAAACAAAGAGTCAGGTGTGGTGGTGCACACTTGTAATCTCAGTACTTGGGAAGCTGAGATAGGAGGATGACAGATTCACCGCCTGTCTCAGAAACTTGTGAGACCCTCTACAATTTAGTGAGACTCTGTTTCAAAATGAAAAATAAAATAAGGCTGGGGGTATAGCTCGGAGGTAGAATGCCTCTGGGTTCAATCCCCAGTACTACAAAAAATGTGGGATACAGAGAGAACAAAACAACTGGGTGTGGTGGCACACACCTGTAATCCCAGTACTTGGGCAGCTAAGACAGGAAGATCACCAGTTTGCAGCCAACCTCAGTAACCTTAGTGAGGCCCTCTGCAGCTTAGCACAACTGTTTCAAAACAAAAATAAAAAGGGCTGGAGGTGTAGCTCGGAGGCAGAATGTTCCTGGGTTCAATCCTCATTACCACACACACAAAAAAAATTAAATTAAATTTTAAAAAAGCAAAAATTAGCATGTGCATAGCATCATGATCCCTGATAAGCCAGTGTACCAGATGGATTCTGTTTTGTCATATGAGCACCATGTCATGCTGATCCTGGGGAAGGAATAGATGTAATCTATTCAGATTTCATTAAGGCTTACATGTCCTCCAGCGTGTTTTTCTAATCAACAACCTAGGCAGATAAGGTCTGTATCTACCATGGCCAAGAAGACTTTCCTGCTTGCCAAGTGTAGCAGGAACCCAATCATATTTATTACTACAATTTAGAGGTGGTGGCAGCCTGGGGAGAAGTGTGGAGAGAATGAGGGAAGAGGTAAGCATCACAAAGTCAAGGAAAGGGGAAAGGTATAATAATACCTTGACTCAGGTAAGATTCATCATTTATGAACAGGAAAATATTCTGCTCACACCATATGGTACTTGACAGATACAATGGATGACCTGGGCCTAACTATGAGGCTTTGATAGCAGAGCTTATCAGGTTTAATAAATACATTCATTTAATAACTGAGATCTTTTTCAATTCACAGAATCTTTAAGTTATTTTATTTTTCCTGATGATAGATATAATTAATATATTCTAAAGGAACAAAAACACACACAAAAAAGCAGAGTATAAGCCGGGGTGTGGCAGTATACACCTATAATGCCAGTACTTGGGAGGCTGAGATAGGAGGATTGCAGGTTCAAGACCAGCCTTAGCAATTTAGAGAGACACTCTGCAACCTAGCAAGACTCTGTTTCAGAACAAAACCATTATTTTTTAAGAAAGGGCTAGGGGTGTAGCTCATATGTAGAATGCCCAGGGTTCCATCCCCAGTACCACACACACATGCACACATACAAAGCAGAGTATAGTAAGAGGCAATATAACAGAGTTTAAACGACCATGAATTTTGGTGTCAGATAGTACTGGGTTCACATTCAGCTCTGCTACTTGATACAACTTTGTAACCCTTATCCTGTCTGAGCCTCAATTTCTAAAAATAATAAAATGACGACAATAATACTTTACTGCTAGGGTGGTGTAAAGATTAAAGGAACTTGAGTTTTCTACTTTAGATAATATGAAAGATTGGGTAGTTCAAGAAACCTTTCTATAAGAAGGCCCTTACAAATCATGTACAGAATATAAAAACTCCCAAGAAAATAAAGGAAATCTTCAGGATCTAATAAGAAACAGAAAACAGAAATAAAAAAGAAACAGAAAGCAGAAACCAAAGTGATAGGTGAGCCCAAAAGAGCCATTTATTGTTTCCACCAGTAGGAATGTAAAAGTAAGTGTTTTTTTTTTTTTTTTGGCCTGGAGGTTGAACCCTGGGGTGTTCTACCTCTGAGTTACACCCCCAGTCCCTTTTAGTTTTTATTTTGAAACAGAGTCTTGCCAAGTTAATCAGGGTCTTCCTAAGTTGCTAAGGCTGGCCACAAACCTTCCATCCTCCTGTCTCAGCCTCTCAGGTACTAGGATGACAGGTGTGTGCCACCACACCCAGCTTAAAATCTCCACTTCTTAATACTGTTGCATTAAGGATTAACTTTTATCATGAATTTTGGAGGAGACACAAACATTTGAACCATAGCACCTAAGAAACATAAGGGACTTCATTTAATGTGTACCTTGGTTCAAAACACCTTGGGATGCTTGATAGAAGATACTAGAAATGCTCTCTGAAGAATCTTAACTCCCAAACCAGATTCCTCAGGATTTCTGCAGATGAAATTCATCCAAGCAGAAACCAATATAATATTAGAAAACATTGAAGGAATAAGACTGTTTAAACTACAGTTAGCAGGAAAAAAAAAAAAAACCCAGCAGAAATGCACCCTCCTGAATATGATATATTAGATGTCTCAAATTCAAACTATAAAATTGGTCTACTTTAAAAGTTGTTTTTAATTTAATTTGATTAATTTATGCAATAGATCTGAAAAAGCATCAAAGAGATGCACTGAAGTCTTTTCCCAATTATACTCTACAGTCATCCAGACCTCTCCCCAAAGGCAATTAGAATTACTAGTCAGTTAAACTGTTGAAAAAAAAACCACAAGATACAATTACAAATATGAGCAAAGAATATAAAAAAATATGAAAAGGTGCATAAAAATAATCAAGAAGATTTGAAGAAAGGTTCAATTAATACTTTCAGAAGTGAAAATATAATCATTGAAATTATATACTCAATGATTGGGTCAAAGAGATTAGATCGATCTGAAGATAGAAGTAGTGAACTGGAGAAAAATCTAAAAGAAAAACTGCATAGAATTCAACACTCAGACATAGAGACAGAATGTATGAGAAGATAAAAAAAATGTCAAGGCTACAACGACACAATTCAATATACATTTAATTGAAAATCCAAAAGGAGAGAATGGAAAGAATGTAGGAAAGATAATATGCCCATATGTAATGGAGGAGAATTTTCTAGAATTGTTGAAAAACATTAATTTTGCCGTGTGTGGTGGCGCACGCTTGTAATCCCAGCATTCGGGAGGCTGAGACCGGAGGATCCGGGTTCATGGCCACCCTCAGCTACCTCTTGAAGCACTCTGCAATTTAGTGAGACCCTGTTTCAAAATAAAGACTAAAAAAATAGGGCTGTGGGTATAGCTTGGAAGTAGAATGCCCCTGAGTTTAATCCCCAGTACCGCAAAAAAAGAAAAAGATTAATTTTCTGGTTGAAAACTTACAATGAGCTCTGAGAACACTAATAAAAACATATACTCCTAGATTTTTCATAGTGAAACTACAGAACAACAGACTGTAGAACTCTCTAAAATTTTGAAAGCAATTGAAAGAAAGGAAGGCAGGAAGAAGCCAGGTGACTTGGTACATGCCTGTAATCCCAGTACTTATGAGGCTGAAATATGAGGATTGCGGGTTTGAAGGCAGCCTCAGCAATTTAGCGAGACTCTGTTTCAAAATAGAAAATAAAAAAGGCTGGGGGTGTAGCTCAGAGGTAGAATGACTCTGGGTTCAATCCCCAGTACCCCCCCCCCCCACACACACACACTGAGGAAAAAGTAAAATAGTTCTGTTGGGATGAATCCTCAGCTCAGGACCTCAGGATCTGCAGGGTCCTTGGCTAACGTGATGGAAAAGAATTTCAGCATGCACCAGTCAGAGACATGGACAGAGGTTTATTTGGGGAAAAAGGGAAAAAAGGAAGAAATACACATTCAAGACAGAATGCGGGCCATCTCAAGATGAGGAAGGGCATTTTCGAGAGTTCAGGGCTGTCTTCTTAAAGGGGACTTTCATGAGGGGTGGGCTAGAGGAGGTCTGTGAGGATGATCTCAGTCCCCTAGGCAGTTTATGGTGGTCCAGTAGTCCCCGTGGGCTCTAGGGTGGATGATCTCAGTCCAATAGCCCGGAGGCACTTCCTGGTGGTCTGGTCAACCTTAGGGTCCTTAGGTTGATTGGGGTCCTCATTAGCTGATTGACGGATAAGCTGGAGAGTGCCCTAAATTGGAGGTTTTTCAAAATATCGTACCTGTCTTGCTATCAATGCACAGGGCAATTATACTTCCTTTTAGTTAACTCTAAGATTTACAGATTTCCCAGGAATTTGGGAGAGTCAGGCCTGGGAAAGAGAACTGGTTTGTGGAGTAGAGGCTGAAGCGCTTCAGTCCCAGGGGTTTTATTTATTTATTTATTTATTTATTTATTTATTTATTTATTTATTTATTTATTTAGCGGTACTAGGGATTGAACTCAGGGGCGTTCTACCTCCGAGCTATACCCCCAGCCCTATTTTTTATTCTTTATTTTGAAACCAGGTCTCACTAAGTTGTGGAGTGCCTCACTAGGTAGCTGAGGCTGGCCTCGAACCTGGATCTTCCGGTCTCAGCCTCCTGAATGCTGGGATTACAAGTGTGCGCCACCACGCCCGGCTCCAGGTTTTTTATATTAAAGTTATATTTTACTTTCCCTTCCTGTCTGTCTCCTTTCTACCTACTTATTTCTTCTATCCTACATCAGTTCCAGATAATGAAAAATTGAAAATATGCTACCATACTTTCTTCAGAAAAAAATAACCTCAAAATGAAGATCTGAGATATAAGAAAAAAAGACAAACTATCTGATGAATCTAAATACATATTGACTCAGCTGGGTGTGGTGGCACATGCCTGTAATCCCAGTACTTCGGAGGCTGAAACAGGAGAATTGCAGGTTTGAGGCTAGCTTCAGCAATTTAGCTCTCAGCAACTTAGACCTTGTTTCCAAATAAAAAATAAAATAGATCCGGGCATGGTGGTGCACGCTTGTAATTCCAGTACTTGGGAGGCTGAGACTGGAGGATCTGGGTGCGTGGCCAGCCTCAGCTACTTAGTGAGGCCCTCCGCAACTTCATGAGATCCTGTTTCAAAATAAAGAATAGCCGGGCATGGTGAAAATAAAGAATAAAAAATAGGACTGGGGGTGTAGCTTGGAGGTAAAATGCCCCTGGGTTCAATCCCCCACCCCCCCAAAATTAAATAAATAAATAAAATAGGGCTGGGGGCATAGCTCAGAGTTAGAATGCCCCTGGGTTTAATCCCCAGTACCACACTCAATAAATAAATAAATAAATATTCATTTTGAGCCAGGTGCATGGTGCACACCTGTAATCCCAGTTCTCGAGAGGCTGAGACAGGAGGATTGCAGTTTCGTGGCCAGCCTTAGCAACTTAGAGAGACCCTGTTTCAGAATAAAAAGTGAAAAGGGCTGAGGTTCATTCCCCAGTACCAAAAAAGTTTAGCTTTTGTCATAAAAATTAAGATATGACAAAATGAATTATAAGTAAATAATGTGCATGATAGGAGATGCTGAATTGGATTTAAAGTATTTCTTACATTATTCAGGAGGAAGAAAGAGCTATTAAGTAAAATTAAACTTTAAGCTCAGTATGAATGTATGCTATCATTCTGAGATACTTCATAATTATAAAA
Organism: Graphiurus murinus; assembly: GCA_004027655.1. Classification (NCBI taxonomy): domain Eukaryota; kingdom Metazoa; phylum Chordata; class Mammalia; order Rodentia; family Gliridae; genus Graphiurus; species Graphiurus murinus. Next base: position 7,224 of record PVLC010011519.1, read on the forward strand.
ATAATAGAAATGAATGCACAATACCAGAACAAATGAGGAAGGAAAGTAAAATTTAAAAACATAATCCTGTAGAAGGTAGGAAAGGAGAAAAAAAGAAGCATAGAATAAAGTGGTAAAAACAGAAGGCATAAGTAAGATGGCAGAAATAATTCCAGATGCATCGGCAATTACAATAAATACAGATAGATTACACTTATCAATTAAATGTTAGGGGTTGTGAAAATAAAGAAATAAAATCCAGGTTGTGCTGTTCACCAGTAGTATACAATGCCTCAGAAAGATTCAAAATGAAAGGTATTTGGAACCAGGCCTGGTGGTGCGTGCTTGTAATCCTAGTACTTGGGAGGTGGAGACAGGAGAATTGCAGCAATTTAGCAAAACCCTGCTTCAAAATGCAAAATAAAAGGAGCTGGGGGGTACAGCTCAGAAGAAGAATGCCTCTGGGATTAATCCCCAGTACCAAACCAAACCAAACCAAACAAAAACAAAACAAAACAAAACAAAGATATTTCAGTCATAAGTTTAACCAAGAGAAATGTTGTGTGGTTATAGTCATGTCATCAAAAAATAAATTTCATTTACTTATGGTACTGAGGATTGGACCCTGGGCTTTTTGCATGCGAGGCAAGTACACTTCCACTGTTATTTACTTATTTTTGAGGCAGGGTCTTCCTGCGTTGCCCAGGCTGGCCTTGAATTCACAATCCTGCCTGAGCCCCCTGAGTAGCTGGCATTGCAGGCGTGCACCGCTGCGCCTAGCTAAAAATAGATTTTTATGATGTGACAAATATAGCTAGCTATCCATTAAATCTCTTCTCTTTTTTATAGAATGATAGCTGGGAAGTGGATCTCTGATCCATCAGGAATTCAATTTCCAAGTCCTCCTTTTATCTAAGAGTGGCCATCTCACTAGTTATTGGCAATCAAGCATAAATGGAATCGATGCCTGCCATGTACAGAGTTTGGCATCTACTTGCACAAAATTTGCATGAAAAATTCCTTGTGTCTTTTGTTATAAATAAAATCTACCCCAAATCTCACCACTCTGTGTCAAATTTTATTATATTTCTTTCTAGGTCCTCCTGTAAATATAATATAAACACAAAACAAAGTGGGGATTACATTATACACAGACTTGTCTTGATTCCTCATTAAACCTTATATTCTCCCTCAAATGCTCCTCCAAAGCATGGCTTTCAAGCTTGTCACAGTGATCTGTAACTCAGCCCAGTGCTGAACACAGAGTAGCTTTTAATAAATGTTGGCAATGATCGAGAAATACAAGGTACCTGAGGCTGATAAGGAAGGAGATGGAGGATGTAGCACAGTTCACACCATCTCTCCCCTGCCATCCATGGTGATGAACATCACTGCCTAAACATCTTTGTCTACATCTCTGATGAATTCTTAAGGATACATTGCCAGAGGCAGAATTACTGGGTCCATGAATGCAAGCATGTTTAAGACTCTGTGTGTGTGTGTGTGTGTGTGTGTGTGTGTGTGTGTGTGTGTGTGTTACTGTGGATTTGACCCAGGTGCACTCTACCTCTGAGCTAAACCCTTAGCCCTATTTCATTTTAAGTCTTTCTGAAACAGGGTTTCATGAGTTGCTAAGGGCCTAAGTTACTGAGGCTGGCCTCAAACCTGCAATCCTCTTGTTTCAGGCTAAGTATTGGGATTATAGGTGTGCATCACCATGCCAAGTTGCTTAAGATTCTTGATACAGATTGCCAAATTGCTTTCTTGAAAGATCACACCAATTTATAATCCTCAGAGTTACCTTGTGTGTTAATCAGTTTTCCATCACTGTGACAAAATACTCGAGATAATCAACTTATAAGGAGGAAAGATTTATTTATTTATTTATTTATTTATTTTTTGTGGTACTGGGGATTGAACTCAGAGGCATTCTACCTCCGAGCTATACCCCCAGCCCTATTTTTTATTCTTTATTTTGAAACCGAGTCTCACTAAGTTGCGGAGTGCCTCACTAGGTAGCTGAGGCTGGCTGCGAACCCGGATCCTCCGGTCTCAGCCTCCTGAATGCTGGGATTACAAGCGTGCGCCACCACGCCCGGCTCAGGAGGAAAGATTTATTATTTATTTATTTAATTTTTTTGTGGTACTGGGGATTGAACCCAGGGGAATACTACCTCTGAGCTACACCCCTCAGCCCTATTTTTTATTCTTTACTTTGAAACAGGGTCTCACTAAGTTGCAGAGGGCCTCACTAAGTAGCTGAGACTGGCCATAAACCCATATCCTCTGGTCTCAGCCTTCCAAATAGGAAAGGTTTATTTTGGCTCATGGTTTCACAGGTTTTGGTCCATGGTTGCTAGGCTCTTTTGCCTTTGGGCCTGTAGCAAAACAGAACATGATGTTGGGAGCACGTGGTAGAGGAAAGTACACACTTCATGGTAGCCAAGGAGCAGAGAAGAAATGTGTTTCAAGTCACAGTTGAAGTTGGGCTTTGCATATAACTATAAAGTTAACATTTTGTTCCATTTTTTTTTCAGTACTAGGAATTGAATCCATTCTATCTCCAAGCTCTATTTTTTTATGCTTTATTTTTGAAACAGGGTCTCACTAATTTTCAGAGGGCCTCACTAAATAGCTGAGGCTGGCTGCAAACCTGCAATCCTCCTGTCTCTGTCTCCCAAGTACTGGTATTATAGGTGTGTGCCACCATACCTGGATGATAATATCTTTTTTTTTTCCCTAGTACTAGGGATTGAACCCAGGGACATTCTACCTTAGAGTTACACCCCAGCCCTTTTAAATTTTTTTATTTTGAAACAAGGTCTTGCTAAGTTATTGAGGATCTTGCTAAATTGCTGAGGCTATCCTCAAACCTGCGATCCTCTTGTCTCAGCCTCCCAAATACTGGGATTACATTACAGGCATGCATCACCATGCTGGGTTGATATTGTCTTATTCTTAAAAGGCACATATTGAAATATTAGGATTGAGCCGGGCGTGGTGGTGCACGCTTGTAATCCCAGCATTCAGGAGGCTGAGACCGGAGGATCCGGGTTCGCAGCCAGCCTCAGCTACCTATTTAGGCACTCCGCAACTTAGTGAGACTCGGTTTCATAATAAAGAATAAAAAAATAGGGCTGGGGGTATAGCTCGGAGGTAGAATGCCCCGGAGTTCAATCCCTAGTACCGCAAAAAAAAAAAAAAAAAAAAAAAAAAAAAAAAAAAAAAAAAAAAAAAAAAAAAAAAGAAATATTAGGATTGAAATGTCATAATATCTGTGATAAACACTCAGATGGTTAAGAAAAAGAAAGAAGGAGCTGGGCGTGATGACACACGCCTGTAATCCCAGTACTTGGGAGGCTGAGACTGGAGGATATGGGTTCATGGCCAGCCTCAGCTACTTAGTGAGGCCCTCCACAACTTCGTGAGACCCTGTTTCAAAATAAATAAAAAATAGGGCTGGGGTGTGGCTCAGAGGTAGAATGCCTCTGGGTTCAATCCCCAGTGGACCCCCCCCCCAAAAAAAAAGAAAAGAAGGAAGGAAGGAAAGGAGAAACAAGGAAAAAATGAATAAAGAAAAAGAGATGTATTTGGAGGGAAGTGGGAGAGAAAGTAAACATGCTGCATGTGGTGAACGTTGGTGAAGGGTATATGGGTGTTTGCTGTACTATTCTTGCAACTTTTCTCAAGGTTTGAAATTTTACAAAATAATGTGCTGCTGCATAAAAATGGATACCCAAACCTGGCATCAGTACTGGATCTTTAAAATGATTTCTACAGAAGTAAAGACTTTGCAAAGCAGTGTTTCTTTATAAAGCATTTGTGAGAATGCTGTAAAGACAATCTGGTACTCTTTAGACTCGAGGGACCCTAGAGGATTTTCCCCATAGAATTGATTTTTAGGCTGTTCAATAATTGCTGCTGACTCATTTGCTTGTGGTCCCTGGATTTGGTGGTTTAGTCCTGTGATTATTGTTGTCTTGGCGACACAATCAGATCTGGATTTTGTGTGTCTCCTTTCTCCATCCCAGGGGGCAATTATAACTCATCTCTGGAGGGATCACGGGTGGGGGGAGTGGGGGGGTGGGGTGGGGGTGGGGGGGTGGATACCAGGCAGTGAGAAGGGACAGAATTATTTTCTATGGTTTTATTCCTTTTCTTTTTCTTGGCTAGCTGTATCTGTCTTAAATAGGTTGGGGGAAAATTAAAGTCTTAAGGTGTAATGTATTTCTCTGGCACATTCTATTTGCTAGGCTAAAATATGCTATCTAGACTGCACACATTCGTTGACGATAATTGAGATATGGGTTCTGCAATAGGAAATCTTATTCACAATTGCCTAAACGTACACATTGTATTTTCCTTCTTAAGGGAGAAACTATTTTAAAATACACTATTAAAAGTGGAATTGTTTAAAAATGAAATGGCATTACCTTTCCCCTTATCTAAATAAGCACAATTTCATTTTATGACACTAACGTTGTTACATTTCTGCAATAGCAATAACAATAGCGGAAAAGGAGTTGAATTATCCAAGTTTCCTAATGAAAAGTTTGGTATAAGGTCATTTCTGGCGAGGGAGGGGCAAGTGGAAGTCTCCAGGCAATGCATCCTGTTTGTAGGGCGGTTCCACTTCAAAGTAGCACTGAGATTCCAAGCGCTTGGAGTCCTGCGTGCCTGCATCAGTCCCTCTGTGTGCTTGGAGGGAGTGCAAATCTCTCAGGTCAATCGTTCAGATCAATGTGCTTCATTCCTTCCAGCAACATCTCCCTGCATAATATTTGTTCGTGAGAAAACAAGGACATTGATAAGGAATCAATATTAACTTGGGGTGAAATATTTATGAACAAATGTAGCCAAAAGGAGTACACAGTGTAAATGAATTGAATAAGCATTTACCCACTTTGGAGCAGAGTATGGAACGAGTGTGTTAGGATTGCCCAAATTGCAGTATGTTTTTTTTTTTTGTGGTACTGGGGATTGAACTCAGGGGCATTCTACCTCCGAGCTACACCCCCAGCCCTATTTTTATTCTTTATTTTGAAACCAGGTCTCACTAAGTTGCGGAGTGCCTCGCTAGGTAGCTGAGGCTAGCTGCGAACCCGGATCCTCCGGTCTCAGCCTCCCGAATGCTGGTGCAGTATGTTTTTTAGGTTTATCTTTTATTTCATTTTAACTCTTTGTTCGTTCATTTCTTTGGTACTGGGGATTGAAGCCAGGGACATTCTACCTCTGAGCTACATCCCCAGCCCAATTTTATTTTTATTTTGAAACGGGGTTTCACTAGGTTATTGAGGGTCTCATTGAATAGCTGAGGCTGGTCTCAAACCTGCAGTCCCATTGTCTCAGCCTCCCAAGTACTGGGCTTATAGTCATTTGCTACCATGCCTGTATACATTTTGACTTTTTTACTTTGAAATCATTTAAATATACAGAATAATTTCATTTTATTTGTTTTTATTTTTGGTCCTGAGGATTGAACCCAGGGGCATTATACCTTTGAGCTACATCCCTAGCCTATTTTTTAAATTTTGAAACAGGGTCTCACTAAATTGCTGACAGTCTCAGTAAATTGCTAGGTTGGCTTTGAATCTTTGATCCTCCTGTCTCAGCCTCCCAAGAACTGGGATTACAGACTTGTGTCACCATGTCTTGCTGAATTTCATTTAAAAAAAAAGAAGAAGAAGATCTCAGAGCTGGGTGTGGTGGTGCATGCCTGTAATCCCAGTTCTTAAGAGACTGAAACAGGAGGATGGAAGGTTTGAGGCTAACCTCAACAATTCAGTGAGGTTCATATCAACTTAGCGAGACCCTGTTTCCAAATAAAAAATAAAATAGGGCTTCAGGGTGTAGCTTGGAGGTAGAATTCCCCTGGGTTCAATCCCCAGCACAACATACACACACACACACACACACACACACACACACACACAAATATATATCAGGTAAATCTTTCACTCAGATTTATCAGGTGCTAACATTTTGCAATACTTACTATATTATATGTGTATATGTTTTATATGTACAATATATACAATGTTTCCTATGTTAATTATATATACATATTATTGTTGTTATTATTAGTTTTCATTTGAGAGTAAGTCACAGACCTCATATTCTTTGACCCTCAATACTTCAAAGTGTATTCTCCTTCTTAACCATAGTAAAATCATCAAATTCAGAAAATGTAATATTAATACAACACTATGATCAAGTATACAGTCCATGCTCAAATTTTGCAAGTTGTCCCAATAATGTCCTTTATGGCAACTTCTTCCCCTTTGATCTAGGATCCAACCTCAGATCATGCTCTCTTTTTAGCAGTCAGATCCTCTTTAAACATTAAAAATACGGAACAAATTTTTCATTTTTCTTTGTCTTTCACTTCAGTTGTTTAGTGGAATATCTCTCAATTTAGATTTACATATTTCTCCATGCTTAGATTTGCATATTTGGCACAAACACTAGAGAAGCGATGTTCTCAGTGCATGATATCAGGAGCCAGTTTCCCCCATTAGTTATGTTACCTTGAATTACTTGTTCAAAAAGGCAAACTTCATGTTTTTTCACAGGAAAAGTATTGTTTTTACCTTCTAATGCAATATGTGTCTCCTTCCTTTTCTTTTGTATTCATTTTATTTATTTGTTTATTTATTGTAGGGCTAGGGATTGAATCCCTGGCCTCTAGTATGTGTGATATTGTGATACATTTTTTTTTTTTTTTGTACTGGGAATTGAGCCCAGGGATGTTCTACCTCCAAGTTACAGTCCCAGTCCTATTTTATTTTTTATTTTGAAACAGTGTCTCGCTAAATTGCTGAAAGCCTCACTAGGTTGTGCAGGCTGGCCTTGAACCTGTGATCCTTCAATTGTTTGTTTTTCACTTCAGTTGTTTAGTAGAATATCCCTCAATTACGATTTACATATTTCTCCATGCTTATATCTACATATTTGGCACAAATACTAGAGCAGCTATGTTTTTCATCCCAAGTACTGGGGTGTAGTACATTTTAAAGCTCCTACTTACTAATATTATAATAGCTAAGGGTGGTAGTAGAGATTCAAAGTAGTGTAGTGTTATAAATCTAGTACACAAATAATAAAGCTAACTTTACTTGTGTGTGTGTGTGTGTGTGTGTGTGTGTGTGTGTGTGTGTGTGTGGTATGGGGGATGGAATCCAGGGGCAGTCTACCTCTGAGTTGCACCCCCGGCCTATTTTATTCTTTTATTTTGAAACAGGGTCTCACTAAGTTGCAGAAGGCCTCTCTAAGTTGCTGAGGCTGGCCATGAACCTGGGATCCTCCTGTCTCAGCCTCCCAAGTACTGGGATTACAGGTATGTGCCACCATGCCTGGCTATGTGTCAATTTTAAAATACATATATACCAGAGCCAGCTTGGGCAATGTATTGAGACCCTGCCTCAAAATGATTTTTTTTTTTTACATACTGGGCATTGAACCCAGGGGCATTCTACCTCTGAACTGAGCTACACTCCAGCTCTTAGCCCTTTTTATTTTTTGTTTTGAAACAAAGTCTTCCTAAATTGCTGAGATTGGCCTCCAACCTGGGACCCTCCTTTTTTAGCCTCCCAAGTACTAGGATTACAGGCATGCACCACTGCATCCAGCTTAAAAAAAAAAAAATTAGCTTGGTGTGATGGTACATGCTTGTAATCCTAGTACTTGGGAGGCTGAGACAGGAGGATTGCAGGTTCAAGGACAGCCTCAGCAAATAGTGAGACTCTGAACAACTTAGTGAGACCCTGTTTCAAAATTAAAAAATAAAATAAGAGCCGGACGTGGTGGTGCACGCTTATAATCCCAGCATTTGGGAGGCTGAGACCGGAGGACCCGGGTTCACGGCCAGCCTTAGCTGCTTAGTGAGGCCCTCCGCAACTTAGTGAGACCCTGTTTCAAAATAAAAAAAGAATAAAAAACAGGGCTATGGTACATGTAGCTCGGAGGTAGAATGCCCCTGAGTTCAATCCCCAGTAACACACACACACACACAATTTAGAAATATGATTATGGATTTAGCTATTGCATATATAGTCTTAATATGACTTTATCTCATAGTGAATTGTATTATATGATCATTTTTCCTATTTTAAATAAGCAATGTATTTAATATACTCCAACTTCATGTCTGGTCTTAACCTCATTGGGAACTTGCAGAGTTGTAGATAATGTAAATAGAATTGTGTATCAATTTGTATTTTGCCTGCCTATTCCATTGTGGCTCCTGGAATAGGGGATATCAGGGCATTTGCATTTTTCAATAGGCATTTAAATAAAGCAATTGAACACATCTTTCTCAATGTCCACCTGAGAAATCTAGAAAACCAAAGCAAGAATGAGTACGGTCATAATATGGATACACAGAACATCTTAAAAATAACACAGATCAGAAAAATATGCTTGCATGTATCAGTGTTCCAAACATTTTTATTTCCCAAATGATCTCATACACATTAGGCAACTACCCAGTGATAATAAGCAATTATTGGTGATAACAAGAAAGTATCTCTGTGGGTCTGGGCCACCCTCAGCCCACACTGCACATCATTAGGGCGCCCCTGATGTATTTCTTTGTGGTTTCTTTTCTTTGACCACATCAAAGACTGAAGCAGAATATAGTGATTTAAAAAGATAGACACAGTCAATGTATTGACCCCTGAAATTGGCTGTCTGCAAAACTGGGACTGCTTCTGGTTTCTGGGAACCCTTCTTAACAACTCTCAATTTCTGTCTGGCTTGAACTGCATTTCAATAGGCTCTGACTTTGTTGGAATGGGGAATAGGAAAATCACCACCTGGAATAATGAGATTGGAATCTTAAACTTCTCCATGTTTCAGAATAACCTACGGGTATCATTTAAAAGTAGCCTTACAAATTCTCATCTCTTTTACATACAGTGATGATAAGATACAGCATCTTTGAATTCTGTTTTAACTTTTGCAAGATTTTCTCTCCCCCTTTCTCTTTAAATTATGATAAATGTGAAGTGGAAAACATCCACAATCCTCTAAAAGAACAAGCCAAGAAGCAAGTAGGAAATTCAAATGGCACCAAGCCCCATTTTAGCTGGTTTGTAATAATGCAATAATTATTTTGCTTTGGAGAATTCTGAACTAATTTTAATACTATCATAGTTCACATATCAATATTCCTGGTTTACAGAAAGTTGTATTTTAACCTAATAAGCTTTAAAATGGACCTTACTTCTCCAGGGCAGATTTTGATTACAGGTCACATTTTAGTTTTTATTGCTGCCATAACAGAATACCACAGAAACCAGGTGCTCATAATCCCAGTACTTGGGAGGCTGAGACAAGAGGATCCCAGGTTTGAGGCCAGCCTCAGTAACTTAGGGACACCCTCAGCAACTTAGTGAGACCCTATTTCAAAATAAAAAGGGCTGGAGGTGTAGCTTGGAGGTAGAATGCCCCTGGGTTCAAACCCCAGTACCAAATAATAATAATTAATAATAATGATAGAACATAAATAAGACAACATTCATTTATTACTTCATAGCTCTTTAGGTCAAAAGTTAAGGTACAGACAGCATGGCTCAACTGAGTCTTCTGTTTAGAGTTTTACAATGCCCCAAACCAAGGTTTTGGCAAGAACTTTCTAGAAATTCTGGGAAAGAGTACACTTCTAATTTCATTTACATTGTTCTCCAAATTGGGTTTCTTACGATTGTAGAAGGTCACCATTTCCTTGCTGGCTGTCATTCAGGAGTTGGACTTTGATCCGAGAGGCTGCCTGCATTCCTTCTCCTGCTTTCTATGTGGCTGCCCTTAGCAATGGCAGGTCAAGCCCCTCTCATGCCTCGAATCCATCTACTTCTTTTGCCACATCCATTTTTTGCTTCTAGCCACTGTGAGCTTTCTGCTTTTAAGGACTCATGTGATTCCAGGGGCCCCGCACAGAAAATCTAGGAGTTCTACCCTTGCCTCCTCCTTCCTTTTGTGTGTGTGTGTGGTACTGGAGATGGAACCCAGGGGCATTTTACCTTTGATCTACACCCCCAGCCCCATTTTTTATTCTTTATTTTGAAACAGGGTCTCGCTAAGTTGTGGAGGGCATCACTAAGTAGCTGAGGCTGGCCTGGAATCTTTGGTCCTCCTGTCTCAAGCCTTTCAAGTACTGGGATTACAGGTGTGTGCCACCACATCCAGCTTGTGTGTGTGTGTGTGTGTGTGTGTGTGTAGTACTAGGGATTGAATTCAGGGACATTCTACCTCCAAGCTACACCGCCAGCCCTTTTAAAACATTTTTGTTGTTGTTGTTGTTGGTTTGAAACAAGATCTTGCTAGGTTGCTGAGAGTCTTGCTAAGTTGCTGGGTCTGGCCTTGAATCTGTGACCCTCCTGTCTCAGTCTCCTAAGTACTGGGAACACAGGCCTGCACCACCACACCTAGCTAGTTTTGCTCTATCTTAAGTTTCATAGCTTTAATCACATCTGCCAAGTCCCTTTTACCATGGAATGTGCAAATTTTAGGTCCTAGGGTTTAGGGTTTAGGGTGGGATAACCTTGGGAGGCCATCATTCAGCCTACCAGGAGCCAGATTAAATACTTAAGGTTTACCATGAGTTTTGCAATTTCAAACATAGACCTCAGCAGCTTTCTAAAATAATGCATAGCACCTACTATAAAACATGGTACCTGATGAAGTCTCCCTGGTTAGCAGGCGAATGTAGAAATTAGGGGCCTTGGAGATGAACAAGAGAAGCCCAGGTATTATTCTAAGAGAGATCAGTTCGTTTAGGGATTTGAAGGTAAGATACCATGAATTTGTGGAGCTCCAGTCCCAGAGCTTGACCCAGACTCCAGCAAACCTTTCGGGAATTATGTGCATGCCTTCTTGGGTCCCTTGGTGACCTCTTCAAGAGCAAAACAGCAACGGAGATTCTCTGTCGACATAGGCAGATGTAAGAAGGTGGTTTGTTTTGGTTTTTTTGCAGTGCAGGGCTTTGAGCATGCTAGGCAAGTACTCTACCTCTGAGGCATACATCCAGCCAGAGGAGATTTTTAAATGAGATTAGATCTTCTCTAGTTAACACAAACATTTCCTTTTTTTTTTTGGTCTTGGGTATTGAACCCAGAGTTGTTCTATCTCTGAACTACACCCCCAGCCTGATTTTATTTTATTTTATTTTTTTATTTTGCAACAGGATCTCACTAAATTGTTGAGGGCCTCACTAAGTTGCTGAGGTAGGTCTCAAACTTGTGATCCTCCTGTCTCAGCTTCCCAAGTACTGGGATTCCAGGTGTGCACCATCACTCCTGACTAACACTATTTTATGTATCAGTTATTGGATAACACGCTAAATGAGTGAATAAAATATTAATAAGTATAAGTATGCATAATGCATAATCTTTTTGTGTGTGTGTGGTACTAGGGATTGAACACAGGCATTCTACCTCTGACCTACATCCTCAGTCCTATTTTTTATTCTTTATTTTGAAACAGGTTTTCACTGGGTTTCTGAGAGCCTTGCTACATTGCTGAGGTTGGCTTTGAGCCTGTGATCCTCCCATCTCAGCCTCCCAAGTACTGGGATTCCAAATGTTGGCCACCACACCCAGTATACATAATCATTTTAATGTGGGTGAATATGATAATATCCTGGGACAGCACAGTGTCTCTCATGGGTTCTTGGCCTCCGTGGTGAAAAGAATTTCAACATGCGCCAGATAGAGACAAAGGCAGAAGTTTTATTTTAAGGAAAGGCACAGGTATACAGGGGAAAGGGCACAGGTCACCTCAGGAGTCTCCAGAATTGCAGCTGGGAAAGAGAGTGACAGAGTGATGGGGGGGAGGGGGGCACGATGGCTGGGAAAAAGAGAGCGCGTGGTCTCTCTTCCTTTTTATATCACACCTGGAGAGAGGCTGGCTTTTGGGGTCCACAGCAGAAAATCGGGAACCTGGGGCAGCATGGGATATTGATCCCCCACTCTTGGGGTCTTAAAAAAAGTGGAGAAGAGCCGGGCATGGTGGTGCACGCTTGTAATCCCAGCATTTGGGAGGCTGAGACCGAAGGATCCGGGTTCATGGCCAGCCTCAGCTACTTAGTGAGGCCCTCCGCAACTTAGTGAGACCCTGTTTCAAAAAAAAGAATAAAAAATAGGGCTGGGGGTATAGCTCAGAGGTAGAATGCCCCTGAGTTCAATCCCCAGTACCGCAAAAACCAAAACAAAACAAAAAAAACAACAACAAAAAAAGTGGAGAAAAACCCTAAGTAGGACTATCAGGAGTGGAGACAGGGAATCTGGGATATAGGGTCTTTCTTACAGTAGGTGTGAGTGACTTCCTTTTGAGAGGCAAATGAAGCTCTGAAAAATCACCTAGGGACTTCCAAAATGGAGTCAGCCCATTGTGAATAGGCCTTGCTTTTTAGGATGAGCAAGCTCTGTTGAAACAAAGCCATTTTCCTTTCCTTCCCAATCTGTCTCCTTTCTGCCTAAATTTTATTCCTTCTATTCTACCTCATCAATAACAGTCAACTCCATTGGCTGGAATAGCCTCATAAATGAAGTCACAGGAAGATCTGCACTGAAGAGAGGAAAATTTCAAGATTTTTTCTTTTTTGCTTTTGTTGTTACTGTTTTCCTCCAAAATGACAAATGCAAGAAATATACATTAAATTAACTCTTGCTAATTAAAAAATTTCTAATTTTGATGCAGGCTAAATTAAAAGCTGTTATATACTTTAATAGTGTAAAGTCATTTGTGGGGGAAATTAACTCAGAAAACTCAGTATTTGTGATATATTGATAAGTAAAAGCAGTAGACTACAAGAACAGCATGCATATTATATCTTTTACTGCATGTGGGTGGGAAGATTATGGGTATTTTACATTTTTTCTTTGTATTTTTCTGAGTTTTCAAAATTTTCTACTATGGAGCATGTATTATAGATAGAACTGCATTAAAAACAACAATGACAGCGGGTGTGGTGAAGCATGCCTGTTATCCCAGTACTTGGCTGGCTGACACAGGAGGATCACAGGTTTGTGGCCAACAGTACATGGTAACTTAGCAAAATGCTTTTTTTTTTTTTTTTTTTTTGCGGTACTGGGGATTGAACTCAGGGGCAGTCTACCTCCGAGCTATACCCCCAGCCCTATTTTTTATTCTTTATTTTGAAACAGGGTCTCACTAAGTTGCGGAGTGCCTCACTAGGTAGCTGAGGCTGGCCGCGAACCCAGATCCTCCGGTCTCAGCCTCCCAAATGCTGGGATTACAAGAGTGCGCCACCACACCCGGCTCACAAAACACTTTTTTAAAATAAAAAATACAAGGTGGGTGTGGTGATACATGCTTGTAATCCCAGTACTTGGGAGGCTGAGACAGGAGGATGGAAGGTTTAAAGATAGCCTCAGCAATGTAGCAAGACTTTCAGCAACTTAGTGAGATCCTGTTTCAAAATAAAAAAATAGGGCTGGGGGTATAGCTTGGGGGTAGAATACACCTGAGTTCAATCCCCAGTACCACAACAACAAATAAATAAATAAATAAATAAATAAATAAATAAATAAAATAAAAATACAACAGGGCTGGAGGTGTAGCTCAGAGGTAGAATGACCTTGTGTTTAATCTCTGGTACCACACCAAAAAAGAAAAAAAATCTGAGGGTGTAGCTCAGAGGTAGAATGCCCCTGGGTTCAATTCCCAGTAACACACACACGCACACACACACACACACACACACACACACACACACACACATCAAATTCAAGAGAGTAGGGGAAACATTCAAGAAGGCAATTTTCTGTGACCTTTTAAAAAATATGCTTTTATTGGTGCACTGTAATTATACATTGTAGTGAGGTTCAGGGTGATAGGAACATACATGCGCATAGCACCTGGTGAGTTTTCCCCCAGAACCCACCCCACCCCCTCTCCTACCCCATACATGTTGTTGAGATTGGCATTAATAATTTCTCATATCAATTATAGCATTATTTGAAGTGTTTCCTTAAATAGCTGCAGTATAACAGGTTTTTTTTTTTTTTGCTTGTGGCTGCCAAGCACCTTTTGTTTGGGAATTTCCCATCTCCTGACTATGATTCTCACTCCCCCAGGATAGAAGACAATGGTCCATTTTCCCAGCTTATCTTGAAGCTAAGGCACAAACCTTTGATCTAGGCTTCCTGTGACCAGACATAACAATAGAAGTTGAAACCTCTGTTCAGAAGCCAGTGACATCAGGAGGCAGGCATCACATGGAATTCCTAGCTGAGTGGCATTCATCCTTCAGAGGCAGGAGTGGCTGAAACCTCAGCAGGAATGTCCTGGGCTTGGTGGTGGCCAACACTGGGTCTCTGTAGGAGCAATCCTGAGATGTGGCTTGGGTATCATCTGAGCTGTGGGGCCTCCGGGTCTCTAGGAGATACTGGGAGCTACTTAATATCCTTTTATAAATTCCATTTCTGCTTTAACTAATTTTGTTTGCAATTAAGAATCCTGACTCTTAGGGACTGACTTGTGTCCCCCTTGATATTCATATATTGAATCCCTAACTCCCAGGACTTTCAAATGTGACTGTATTTGGAGATAAGGTCATTAAAGTGTAATTAAGTTAAAGGGAGGCCATTAGGGGTGGGCTCTAATCTCACAGCATTGGTGTGCTTATATGAAAAGGAAGAAACAGCAGGGATGTGTATGCACAGAGAAAAGACCAGGCAAAGACATCAGGAGCAGGTGGCCATGTGTGAGCCAGGCGAGAGGCTGCAGGAGGACCCCGCCCTGCCAAGGCCCTGCTCTCCTGCTTCCCGCCTCCTGAACTATGAGCAAGTGCATTTCTCTTGTTTAAGCTGACGCCAGCTTGGTGGGTTCAAGAATTATATGTTCTTTGCAGAACATCTGTGCTGTCCATCGGAGGAATCAGTGCCCCAGGAACAAGACTCTTTATTGGGACTTGTGACTCAAGCAGAAGGGAGGCACAGCATTGACCAAGAGTGACAAGCTGGTACCCAGGACAAAGGAGAGGGCCCGGTTTATTGATGTGAAGGGTAGTAGGGGTTGGCTAGAGTTCAGGAATGTGAATTGGCTTTAGGTACATTTCAAGGGTGTGTTTTTCTTTTCTGGGGTGAGCACTTTATTTTTGTGGCACTGGGAATTGAACTCAGGGTTGTTCTATCTCCGAGCTGTACCCCCCCCCCCCCAGGCCTTTTTTATTCTTTATTTTGAAACAGAGTCTCACTAAGTTGGGGAGGGCCTCACTAAGTAGCTGAGGCTGGCCTCGAACCTGGGATCCTCTGGTCTCAGCCTCCCAAGCACTGGGATAACAGACATGTGCCGCCACGCCTGGTTCTGGGCAAGCACTTTAAGGGAGGAGTCCTTAACCTCTCATCCTGGTATCAAAAATAACATCTCTCATATCAGTGCCACATCCTGTATAAACATCTCTGCCTTTGATAAGGATGAGTTGTGTGTGGCTGTTAAGAGAGCACATAGGTGGGAAGTGGAAGAACACATAAATCACAGCACGTAAGCAGTTAATGGCTCTGGGAATCTGCTGCTTTGGTGATGTCTCAACAGTTTTTATACTTCGCTGTTGTTTGTCTTTGGAAAGTCATGGCGATACACCAGGTTTTTGAGGCTGGTAAGACTTTGAGAATTAGTGAGTGAAGAGGGGATCAGAAAAGGCAAATATCATTTCTTTCCCATCCCCTCCCTTCCTTCCTTCCTTCCTTCCTTCCTTCCTTCCTTCCTTCCTTCCTTCCTTCCTTCCTTCCTCCCTCCCTCCCTCCCTCCCTCCTTCCCTCTCTCCCTCCCTCCCTTCAATTGAACCCAGTATTCTACTTCTGAGCTACACCCCCAGCACTATTTTATATGTGGAAACCAGGTCTTATTAAGTTGCTGAGGCTGGCCTTGAACCTGTGATCCTCCTGTCTCAGCCAAATATCATGCTCTTAATAGCTGATCAGCCATGTGTTAAGGTGGGAGGGTGGGAAAAGCACACATTATGGTTCGAATAGCTAACAATCTGTGAGTGAAGGCCCAGGAGTACATTTGCCCTTTGTCCCTATGGTGGTCCCTGATTGTCTCAAAGCCACCCAGTCTGTGGTAATTTTATTGAGTTAGCCCAAGCAAGCTAAGACACTGATCACACAAGGGTCCATTCACTAAAGAAAGAAAACAAAGTCCTATATCAGTTCATGCTTTAGTGTCTGCAGGGGCCACCAAAGGGTGAAGCCAGGAGGGTACAGGTCCTGAAACACCACACTCAAGAGTTAGGGAACTCTGTGGCCAGCTGAACAGAAACTCTGAAACTTGACGAGGTCAAGGTATACACAAAGAACTGCAGGTCCAGAACTGCAAGCGTGAGACAGAAGATCATGTGCAATGGTTAGAATGATGGTTCCCAACAAATCCTGGCACAAGATTGATTGAATGTAAACGGTTAGCAAGTAATAAAAGATGTCAACTGCAGCATAGTGTGGTGGCACATGCCTGTAATCCCAGTTCTTGGGAGGCTGAGACAAGAGGATCGCATGTTTGAGGCCATCCTCAGGAACTCAGTGAGGCCCTCTGCCACTTAGTGAGACCCTGTTTCTAGGGCTGGGGTTTATAGCTCAGAGGCAGAATGCCCCTGACTTCAATCCCCAGTAACACACACACACACACACACACACACACACACACACACACACACACAACTCCAAAAAAACCAGATTCCAAGATGAGCTCATTTTTCTTTTGTTTTCCATGATATATATTCATTTTTATTTGGTTACACGAGAATTATATATTCATTGAGGAACATTTGGGAAATATAGAAAAAATTTAAAAAAAAATTTGTGTGTGGTACTGGAAATTGAACCCAGGGGCATTCTACCTCTGAGCCCAATTTTATTATTTTTTAAAATTTTGAAACAGAGGTCTCATTAGGTTGATAAGAGTCTTGCTATGCTGCTGAGACTGGCCTTGAACCTGCTATCCTCCTGTCTCAGTCTCCCAAGTACTGGAATTACAGGTCTACGTCACCGCGCCTGACTAACAAAAATTAAATTTACATACACACATAAGCAAAGCTCATGAACAAATCTGAAACCTAGAGATAACATGACCGCTTATAATTTTGGTGCATTTTCTTCAGGACATTTTTTATGTTTCCGTAATACATTTTTTAAAATTCCTGACTGTCACATACTATATAGTCCATTTCTATTTTGGATTCATTTATTTCAGGTAACAATGTAGCAAGAACACTTTACCAGGTGGAAGTATTCTTATATTAGCCTCAGGTGTTTGATCTGACAGTGCTGACAGGCAGAAGGGGCATATGGTTCATCAAATTTGAAGAGAAACTTGGATGTGAAACTAAGGGCAGACCCTAAAAACAAAACCGATTCATTTCGCTTCATTAAAGGAATCCTGTCATGATCTTGTGAGTTATTAATTTCTTACATTTGACAAAACAAACCTCAAGTTTCAGGAATCCATAGTTTCAGTATTTTTTTTAAGTCATATTCACGACATTATATTATGGTCTATTGAGTTTGGAAAATTCTCCAATGACTGCCTTCAGCCTAACTGAGCCTTTTGCTAAAGTAGCCTACACTTATCAAAAACTTACTCTAAATAGCTTGCAAACCACTTGAATCTGCCCCTTTTATGTAGCAAAATTGGTCAGTTTCCCAACAGAAAAGACAAGGGGAAGTATGGGTTGGCAGTAACCAGTACTGCCCTGGGAACATGGGTTTCCTAAAGCCAGGGCTTTTTAGGAGAAGACCTAAGTATTAGCAGCTTTACATAACTGTTAACTAAGGTTTTCAAACCCCAGGAAAACAGAGCATTTTTTGGTTGGCTTTTGTTTCTGCTTTGAGCTCAGGGCTATAATTCCTGATCATATTGGGCCAACCAGGGACCTGGATAACTTTTCACTAATCAAATGGAGATTTGCAGCCCCGAATGAATGCTGTAAATCACACCTAGGAGCAAATAGGAAGTCTTTGCCTACTGGTAAGGTGAGACACAAGACATTTTGTGAGAAGGATATAAACTTCTGCATTTGGGATTGAATTTGGCTCACACTTCTGTGGTTGCTGCCTAGTGAAGGCCTTTTTGAGTTCCATTTTCAAACAAAGCAAAGGAATTGCTGGTCTTGTGTGTGTTTTGGAGTAAAATATACATAACATGATTTTTTTTTTTTTTCGGTACTAGGGATTGAACTCAGGGGCATTCTACCTCCAAGCTATACCCCCAGCCCTATTTTTTATTCTTTATTTTTTTTTGAAACAGGGTCTCACTAAGTTGCGGAGGGCCTCACTAGGCTGGCTGCGAACCCGGATCCTCTGGTCTCAGCCTCCCAAATGCTGGGATTACAAGCGTGTGCCACCATGCCCGGCTCATAACATGAAATTTATCATTATAACCTTTTTTTTTTTTTTTGGTGGCAGTGGCACTGAGGATTCAACTCAGGGGCATTCTATCTCTGAGCTACACCCAGCCCTTTTTATTTTCTATTTTGAAACAGGGTCTTACTAAATTGCTGAGGCTGGCTGTGAACCTGCAATCCTCAGGTTTTAGCCTCCCACATAGTGGGATTACAGGAATGGACCACCATGTCTGGCTTATAACCATTTTTTAAATGATTAATTGAGAGTTGTAAAGGATTTAGAACAGTATCTGCAAGATAAATGTTAACCTTTTTGGTACACCACTTAACTATAGACCTTAGAACTTTTTCTGTGTTGTTTTTTTGTGGTGGGGGGCAGTGGTACTGGGGATTGAATTCAGAGGTGTTTTACCTCTGAGCTACATTTCCAGCCCTATTTTATTTTTTATTCCAAAACAATGTCTCACTACATTGCTGAGACTGGCTTCAAACCTGGGATCCTTCTGTCTCAGCCTCCCAAATCCTGGGATTACAGGTGTGTGCCACCACGCCCAGTTTACCTATTGATAGACATTTGGGTTATTTCCAGTCATTTGCTATAATAAACAATACAGCAATTATCATTATACATATACCCTAAAAGAATAAGGAATTTCTAAATGTAAAAATTTGATCACACTTAAAATTTTTTAACAGGCATTAGCAAACCTCCTTCCAAAAACTTTCTTTTAATTTCTATTCTCAGCAACACCACCCAGGACTATTGCCTATCATATTTCTTCATCTTCACCAACCCGAAGTAAAAAATGATCTCTTGGAGTTTGCATGTCTTTTATTATGAGACAAGTTGAGCAAATTTTTCTAATGCTCCTATTTTTTTGTGTGGCACTGGGGATTGAATCCAGAGGTGTTCTATCTCTGAGCTACACCCCCAGACCTTTTTATTTTTTATTTTGAAACAGGGTCTCACTAAGTTGCTGAGGCTGGTTGAGAACCTGCAATCCTCCTGTCTCAACCTCCCAAGTACTGGGATTACAGGCGTGTGCTACCATGTCCAGCTGTCCAGCTACAAATGCTTTTCTTTCTCTAGGGTCCTTGGTCTTCTCATTGAGCAGTCTTTATTTATTTATTTTTTTTGCGGTACTGGGGATTGAACCCAGGGCCATTCTACCTCCGAGATACACCCCCCAGCCCTATTTTTTATTCTTTATTTTGAAACAGGGTCTCACTAAGTTGCAGAGGGCCTCACTAAGTAGCTGAGGCTGGCCGCAAACCCGGATTCTCCTGTCTCAGCCTCCCAAATGCTGGGATTATAAGCGTTCACCACCATGCCTAGTTTGAATCATGTTTTTCAGCAGATCCGCATTGTATATACTACCTGCCTATTAGTCATTTACTTTTTGGGGGGTACTGTAATCACACATCATAATGAAGGGTAAGCTTTCTCTCATGTCCCACCCCACTTCCTTCCTTCACCCATAGGTGATATTGAGATTGGCATTGATAATTACATATATGTACACAGCATCAATTGAATTGAAGTGTTTTCTTCATCAAGTCTCTTCCTCCCACACACCTCCCTCTCCTAAACCCCCTCCATCGCTCCACTGGGGTTTCTTCTTCTTTATCTGGAGTCCTTGTATCCCAATTTCTCCCTAGCTTCCACATATGAGAGAAAACATATGACCCTTCACTTTCTGTGACTGGCTAATCTCATTTAGCATAATATTCTCTCAATCCATTCATTTTTCTGCAAATGACATAATTTTTGTTCTTTTTAATGGCTGTGCATAATTCCATTGTGTGTACATCCCATAATTTTATAATCCATTCATCTGTTGATGAACACTTACGCTGGTTCCATAATTTGGCTTTTTTTGTGGGAGGAGGGCTACTGAGACTTGAACCCAGGAACATTTTTTACCTCCAAGCCACACCTCCAGCCCTATTTTATATTTGAAACGGGGTCTCTAAGTTGCCGAGGCTGGCCTCAAACCTATGATCCTCCTATCTCAGCCTCCCAAGTACTGGGATTACAGGCATGCACCACCACACCCAGCTCATAATTTGGCTATTGAACAGTCTGTTTTTAAACTGGAGAGCTCTGTGTCTCATACTAAGCCTTATGTGAGCATTTGAATCTGTCTCCTGTTTTTTGTTTTTATTTTTTTCGGTACTGGGGATTGAACTCAGGGGCATCTACCTCCAAGCTACACCCCCAGCCCTATTTTTTATTCTTTATTTTGAAACAGGGTCTCACTAAGTTGTGGAGTGCCTCACTAGGTAGCTGAGGCTGGCCGAGAACCTGGGTCCTCAGCCTCCCAAATGCTGGGATTACTAGTGTGCGCCACCATGCCAGGCTTCTCCTGGTTAATCCTTTTTTTTTTTCTTTTTTTGTGGCACTGGGGATCGAACCCAGGGACATTCTACCTCTGAGCTACACTCCCAGCCCTATTTTACTTTTATTTTGAAACAGGGTCCCGTTAGGTTGATGAGAGTCTCACTACTTGCTGAGATTGTTCTCAAACCTGCCATCCTCCTGTCTCAGCCTCCCAAGTACTGGGATTACAGGACCATGCCTGGCTCTGGTAGATCTTATTTAAAGTCTCATTAGCCTGTGCAAAAAAGTTTTTACTATGACAACTTTTTATGTGTGTGGTACTGGAGATTGAACCCAGGGGAATTACACCTCTGAGACACCCCCAGCCCTATTTTATTTTTTAGGTTGAAAAAAGGTCTAAGTTGCTGAAGGCCTTGCTAAATTGCTGAGGCTGGCTTTGAACCTGCAATCTTCCTGTCTTAGTCTCCCAAGTACTGGGAATACAGGTATGCACCACAGCTCCCAGCTGCTAACTACCATTCTACTCTCAAGTTCTACAAATAAACTTTTTTAGATTCCACGTATGTACAATCATGCAATACTTGAATTTCTGTTAATCTGAGATCCTCCGGTCTCAGCCTCCCGAATGCTGGGATTACAAGCATCTTTTGTCTTTTTGATAATATCTATCCTAACAATTGTGAGGTGATAGCTTATATTGACTTTGGTTAGTGCTTCCCTGATGATTAGTGCTGTTGAGCTTTTTTTCATATACTTGTTAGCTATTTGTATGTCTTCTTTGGGCACTGTATATTTGGGTCTATCCCCCCCTCCCTGTTTCTTCTCTTTTTGCAGTGCTGGGGATTGAACCCAGGGCCTTGCATATGCTGGGCAAATGTTCTACCACTGAGCTACAAGCCAGTCCTATTGCTCCCTTTTAAATCAGATTATTTGTTTTTTGGCTATTTAGTGATTTTTGTTTTGTTTTTTCTGTATTGGGGATTGAACCCAGGGGCATTATACCTCTGAGCTACACTCCTAGCACTATTTTATTTTTCATTTTGAAACAGGGTCTCACTAAGTTGCTGAGGACCTTGATAAGTTGCTGAGGTTGACCTTGAACCTGTGGTCCTCCTGTGAGTAGTATAATTTATATTTTCTTTAATTCTGAAGGCTGTCTCTTCAATCTGTTGATAGTTCCTTTGTTGTGCAGAATCTTTTTAGTTTGATGTAATCACATTTGTCTGTTTTTGCTTTTGTTTCCTGTGCTTTTGGAGTCTTGTCCAAAAGAAAGAATCCTTGTCTATTCCAATGTCCTAAAGCATTTCCCCTATATTTTCTAGTAGTTTCATGTCTCACTTAAGACTTTTATCTTTTTTGAGTTGATTTTTGTAACTGGTGAGATAGGAATCTAGCTTCATTCCTCACTTGTGGGTATTCAACTTTCCCTACATCTTTTATTGAAAAGACTCCTTTTTCCATGGTGTGTTCTAAGCATCTTTATAAAAAATGAGTGGTGTGGGTTTACTTCTAGGTTATCTATTCTTTTCTGTTGGTCTATGTGTCTGTTTTATGTCAATACTATACTATTTTGATTGCTACAGCTTTGTTCTTTTTGCTCAGGATGGCTATTTGAGGACTTTTGTGATTTCATACAAATTTTAGAATATTTTAGTTTTATGAAGAATGTAACTTGATAGGAACTGCATTGAATCTGTAGATCAATTTGTGCAGTATGAACATTTTAAGAATGTTAATTCTTCTGATCCATGAACATGGGATGACTTTCCATTTTTTTGTGTTCTTTTCAATTTTTTTCATCAATGTTTTATAGCTTTAATCTCAGAGATCTCTTCAGTTAGATTTATTCCTAAGTACTTTTTATAGCTAGTGTAAATGGGTTGCTTTCTTGAAATCAAGAGTTACCTAGAGTTTGATTGAATTTGACTTAATTCATAGAGACAGAAAGTAGAATGTTGGTTTCCAGAGGCTGAGAGCAGGGGGCAATGAGGATTTGGTGTTTAATGGGTAAAGAGTTTCAGCTTGGAAGCATGAAAAAGCTGGTCGTTATGGCTTTACAATATTTAGCGTGAATATATTTAATGCCATAGGACTGTCAGTGAAAGATGATCTCTCCTTGGTTCTTTTCATTTCAAAAGAAAGATTTCACTCAAGAGATATGAATAAGGAGCTGGGGGTGGTGGTGCATGCTTGCAATCCCAGTACTTGGGAGGCTGAAACAGGAGGATGCAGGTTTGCGGCCAGTCTCAGCTACTTAGTGAGGCTCTCTGCAACTTAGTGAGACCCTGTTTCAAAATAAAGAATAAAAAATAGGGCTGGGGGTGTAGCTCAGAGGTAGAATGCCCCTGGGTTCAATCCCCAGTACAGAAAAAAAAAAAAAAAAAAAAGAGAGAGAGAGAGAGAGAGAGAGAGAGAGAGAGAGAGAGAGAGAGAGAGAGAGAGAGAGAGAAATAGGATAAACATGAAAGATTTATTTAGGGGCAGTTTTAAGAGAGGAGGCCAAGTTAGAAGGAAGGGGTTAATGCTCCAGAGAGAATGTCTGGAGCAATCTATTTCTGGAAGTGGAAAACAGCATGGAGTCTTACACATGGCAAGTTTTATTCAGTCTGGAAACCTTTCCCCTCATGAATTATGTATTTGGGGTGGTTCCTGCTAGTTCAGGCCACAGCTTAGTGCGTCTGCGCTGTTTCTGCCATGTTGGAAACATTCCCATCTATACTTGTGACACCCATGGGGTTTGGTGCTCTGTGCATGCTCCAAAGTTGGAAAACCCCTAATTTCTTATAGATTTAAGAAAGTAGTGTGTAACCATGGAGGAGGTGGTTTATGGGTGGGGTTCTACAGTGCAGAGGCAGAATTGGCCCTCAATCCTTTCCCTTCTCCCTTGCTATGTCTAGCTCCCTAACATTTTAAAATGTTAGGGAGCTAGACATTATATACATTTAAAAATGGATATAATGAGCTGGGCATGGTGGCGCCCGCTTGTAATCCCAGCATTCGGGAGGCTGAGACCGGAGGATCCAGGTTCGAGGCCAGCCTCAGCTACCTAGTGAGGTGCTCCACAACTTAGTGAGACCTGGTTTCAAAATAAAGAATAAAAAATAGGGCTGGGGGTATAGCTCGGAGGTAGAATGCCCCTGAGTTCAATCCCTAGTACTGAAAAAAAAATGGATATAATGATAAATCTTATGTTACATGTATTTCACCCCAATTCAACACTCTCTCTCTCTCTCTCTCTCTCTCTCTCTCTCTCTCTCTCTCTCTCATGGTTAGAACAACTTGCCATTCTCCTGTATCAGCCTCCTGAGTAGCTGGATTACAGGCATGAACCACCATCACTGGCTTGTATTTAAATTTTTAAGTATTATTGAATTTATAATAATTTTAGTTTTAAAATACTTACTGGTGCATTATAGTTTCACATCATCATGCAGTTTATAATGATACTGACACACATGCACACAGCACTTGGTGAGCTTTCCCCTAGCTCCCTCCCTACCACCTCCCTTCCCCATACAGGGTACTGAGATTGGCATTGGTATTCTCACATATGTACAGAATGTCAATGGAGGTGTTTCCTTCATTGATCCTCCCTCCTCCACCCTGGGGTTTAATTTTTTGAGCAAACTGCCATACCACTTTTCACAGTGGCTGTACCTTCTTAACATTTTCACAAGCCATACACAAGGGTTCCAATTTACACCACCTAACCAGCATTTTCACCACCCCAAAAAACTTTTATCAGTGTGGTTCCCAAACTCTAGTGTGCATAGAGTCACCTAAAGAGTATGTTCGAATGCACAGGATTGGTCCCACCTCCAGAGATTCTTATTCAGTAGGCCTTCCATGGTCCCCAGAAATCAACATTTTCAAAAAGTTGATCCAGGAGGTTCTGATGCAGGTAGGTCTATGGGCTACCATTTGAGAGAAATGGAGATAAAAGGTCTGAACTCAAGTGAATCCCATAAAAGCCAAAGGTTGAATTTTTGCCCCTATTTGTCTTCAACACATTCGGATCAGTCAATTAGTTTTTGGTCTGGGCTGGAGTAATTATGTGCGGCAGTGTTCCAAAAATTGATTATAATACTTCAGGAAAGAATGCTTTGTAGAAGTGACTTCCAGACTTCTTCAGCTGTCTAAAGTTTAATCATCTTTTACATTTTCTCCTAGTTATGCTTTTTTATGTTTCCCAGATTTCCAACATTAAACTTATATTACTTTTATAATTAGAAAAATGATTTTCAAATCATTAAACCAAATGAAAACCCCTTAAGAGCCGGGTGTGGTGGCGCATGCTTGTAATCCCAGCATTTGGGAGGCTGAGACTGGAGGATCCAGGTTCGAGGCCACCCTCAGCTACCTAGTGAGGCACTCTGCAACTTAGTGAGACCCTGTTTCAAAATAAAGACTAAAAAAATAGGGCTGGGGGTATAGCTCGGAGGTAGAATGCCCCTGAGTTCCCCAGTACCTCAAAAAAAAAAAAAAAAAAAAAAAAAAGAAAAGAAAACCCCTTAAAAGCTCAAATATTTCTTCTGTGAAGTCTTTTCAGCTCCTACTTCTCTTCATGCCAAGACATATAAATCACTCTGAAGCCATGCTTTTCTTGGCATTTAGTTTAAACTCTACCAGACTACATCTCTCATGAAATGACAATGGTTGCATTTGATAGAAACTCCAGGAAGGGAGGCTGGTGGGTCTTTCCAACAGGGCCTCACAGTGTTGGAATTGGCTTGGGAGGTCAGAACCCTGGAGTTTAGCATTGGACCCAGAGACGATTAGATTCAGAGGACTACAAGCTTACTAGAGGGCAAAATGCCAATTTATTAAATTCCAGTAAGACTTAGAATATCAAGTACACAGTGTTACTCCTGTGAGTTGGTCAGCTCATCCTTCTCCATACAGAAATGTGTACCTAGGAGGCCAAAGTACTATACCACTGGATCATTACTGGGTGAGCATGGGAATCAGAGCACAAAATGTCAGATGCTTAAAGTGGTTGGTGTCATAAAGCTACTGTCACCTGACAGGGACATTCTCCCTCTAGGATCATGTTTGCCCAAACTTCTAGCGCACATGGGCAAAAGAGTCAAGATAGCTAACTCTGGACCCTCCTGGAGAGCCAGAGAGAGATTCATCCTTTCTCTCTGTTTTTCTACATCTCATGCAGAATATCCCTTTTCTATAGACACATCATTCATTCAATTAGAATAAAATAATTGTACAGATTACTCACATTCCAGGAAGGTTTTCCTGAGGATGCTTCCTCATGGCACTAGAACTAGACAAGGAGGAACAGTTAGTGTGAAGACAAGATCTGGGTTAGGAAGTGGGATACTTCAAAAATCTGCATAAGATTCCAAAGTCTGCTGGGTGTGGTGATGCATGCCTATAATCCCAGTACTTGGGAGGCTGAGATAGGAGGATCACAGGTTTGAGGATAGCTTCAACCACTTAGTAAGGCCCTTAGCAACTTAATGAGACCCTGTTTCAAAATAAGAAATAAAATAGGGCTGGGGGGAGTAGCTCAAAGGTAGAATGCCCCAGGGTTCAATCCTCAGTACTCCTCCTACCAAAGATGCCAAAGCCTACTTTGAGAAGCACATGAGTTTTTGGAGATGTGATCAAAATTGGGTACTAGAGCTGAAAGACAGGAAATGGTTAGTCAAAAGAAAACAAGAGCTGGGTGTGGTGGTGCATATCTGTAATCCCACTACTTTGGAGGCTGAGGCAGGAGGATCACAGGTTCAAAGCCAGTCTCAGCAACTTAGTGAGGCTATCCACAATTTAGCAAGACCCTGTTTCCAGATTAAAAAATAAAATAAAATAGGGCTGGGGGTGTAGCTTGGAGGTAGAATGCCCCCTGAGTTCAATCCCTAGCACCACACACACACACACACACACACACACACACACACACACACACACACATACACACACACACAAAAAAAAAAAAAAGAAAAAGAAAAAGAAAGACAAAATCCCTGGGTAGATGGCAGAGCAGAGCTAGGGGTGCAGAGAGTGTGCCCAGACAAATTCTCAAGGATGTGGTCTCCTGACAATGGCAGAGGCTGAGAGAACTCAGAGTCTGTCTCAGAGACACAACTCCTCGGTCTTACAGGCCTGGTTTGTGTTATTTCATCTGACTCTGATCTCTATCAGCAGCACGTTTACAAACCATCTGTTAGGCATCTTCCACACATGGCTAAGCTCATCCATTTTCTGTTTTCACTCAGGGGGTGACTTTTATCTGACTTTATTCACAAAATCTAAGGTCCTGCTATTGGACCCTATGGATGTTATTTATATGTGTCTCCCCTGTTAGATGGGGAGTTTAAACAGTCTTATTTGTCAATGTGTTCTCACCACCGAAAGCAAGTGCTTTATAGAAAACTAAAAGTTCAAGAAAAGTTTAGTGATTAAACAAGTGATATATCTCCTGGAGGCAGAAGTGGCATAGGGAGATGACAGAAGCGTCTGTGCCTAACCCAAAGCATGCTCAAACCAATTATTTTCAGCGTTTATATGTTGCTTAGCACATAAATTGTCAAATTTGTCAACTAACAAATTTATACATGGTTCAGACCAGTCAGTTCTCCTCAAGTATCATTACATTTAGCATTGATTTTTTTTTTTCTTGTGGTGCTGGGGATTGAATTCAGGAGCATTCTACCTCCAAGCTCCACCCCTAGCCTTATTTTATTTTGAAACAAGGTCTCATTAAGTTGCTGAGGCTGGCTTCAAACCTGCGATCCTCCTATCTCAGCCTCCCAAGTACTGGGATTAGAGGCATGTGCCACCATGCGCAGTATGGCATTGATTTTTAAAATCATTCCACTGAGATACAATTCACACATCACACAACTCAGCCATTTAAAGTATTCAGTTCAGTGATTTTTAGTATATTGCTAATAACTACAACCATTACTATGGTCAATTTTAGAACCTTTTCATCACCTCAAAAACAAACTTTGTATCCTTTGTATATCGCTCCTCTATCTAACACCCACCCCTTATTGCAGACCTAAGAAACCACTAATCTATTTACCATCTCTATAGATTTAACTATTTTGAACATTTCATATAAATAGAATCATATAACATGTGGTCTTTTGTGACCTTTTTCTTTCACTTATCATAATCTTTTCAGGTTGATTCATGTTGTAGTATGTATCAGTACCAATCTTTTACATGGCTGAATAATATTCCATTGTATGGGTATATCACATTTTGTTTATCCATTCATCAGTTGATGGACATTAGGGTTGCTTCTACATTTTGGCTATTATGAATAATACTGCTATGAACACTCATGCATAAGCTTTTATGTGAATGTACATTTTCATTTCATCTAGGTATGTAGCTAAGAGTGAAATTGCTGGGTCCTATGATAACTTTAACATTTTGAGATTGCTAAATTGTTCAGCAAGGCAACTATATACCAACAATGTACAAAGGCTCCAATTTCTCTACATCTTTGTCAATAGTTGTTATTAACTGAATTTTTTTTATTATGGCCATCTGATTGGGTGTGAAGTAGTATCTCATTAAGGCTTTAAATTAAATTTCCCTGATGACTATGATAATATCTCTTCATATGCTTATTGGGTACTTATATTTCTTATGAATACTGACACCAAAAATCTCAACACTTTTGGGGGGGGGGCTACTGGGGATTGAACCTAGGCATTCTACTTTGAGCCACACCCCCAACCCAATTTTATTTTTTTGTTTTGAAACAGGGTCTCATTAAGTTGTTGAGGCTGTCCTCGAACCTGCAATCCTCCTGTCTCAGCCTCCCAAGTATTAGGATTACAGGCATGTACCCCATGCCTGGCACAACTCCACTTTGAAATCTGATGCTATCCCATTTATTCTAGGTGTCCATCAACAGATGAATGGATAATAAAAATGTGGTATATACACAGAATGGAATTTTACTCAGTCATAAAGAAGAACAAAATTATGCCATTTGCAGGCAAATGGAAGGAACTAGGGAAGATTATGCTAAGTGAGATCAGCCAGTCTCAGAAAGTTAAGGGTCATATGTTCTCTCATTATGTGGAAGTCTCTAAAGAGAGAAAAGGAAACAAAAGGGACTTCAGATAAATGAGGAGAGAGACCAATAGAGTACTGGAAGGGAGCTGGAGGAGGGAGGTGGAGAGGGAAAAAAGGAGGATGAAGGAAAGGAACAGTTGGAATAATGCTATGTCCATATAGGAAGGTATCATGACCAATCTTACTAACATGTACAGGGAAGGAAGCAGGTAGAGCCAGGTGGGATGCAGAGGGAAATACACCGCTGGCTCTGTGCATGCATGTTTGTATCACTTTAAATCTCACTATGATCTATAATTACAATGCACCAATAAAAGAATTGAAAACAATTCCACTTATAATACCATCAAGAAGAATTAAATACTTAGAAATATATATTTCTTCTTTTTTTTTTTTTTTTTTTTTTTTGCGGTACTGGGGATTGAACTCAGGGGCATTCTACCTCCGAACTACACCCCCAGCCCTATTTTTTATTCTTTATTTTGAAACCAGGTCTCACTAAGTTGCGGAGAGCCTCACTAGGTAGCTGAGGCTGGCCACGAACCCGGATCCTCCGGTTTCAGCCTCCCAAGTACTGGGATTACAAGTGTGGGCCACCACACCTGGTTAATATAAATATTATATATTTGCAGTATTAGGGATTGAACTCAGGGGCATTCTACCTCTGAGCTACACCCCCAGTCCTATTTTTTACTCTTTATTTTGAAATAGGGTTTCAGTAAGTTGTGGAGGGCCTCACTAAGTAGCTGAGGCTGGCCGTGAACCCATATCCTCCTGTCTCAGCGTCCGAAATACTGGGATTACAAGCATGTGCCACGACGCCCAGTTAGAATTAAATATAAGAAAAGAAGTGTAAGCTAGATGTGGTGGCACACGGCTATACTTGAGCACTTTTCTCTCTTTTTTTTTTTTTTTTTTTTGTGGTACTGGGGATTGAACCCAGGGGCATTCTACCTTCAAGCTACACTCCCAGCCCTATTTTACTTTTATTTATTTATTTATTTATTTATTTATTTATTTATTTATTTATTTATTTTGCAGTACTGGGGATTGAACTCAGGGTCATTCTACCTCCAAGCTATACCCCCAGCCCTATTTTTTATTCTTTATTTTGAAACCGAGTCTCACTAAGTTGCGGAGGGCCTCACTAGGTAGCTGAGGCTGGCCACGAACCCGGATCCTCCAGTCTCAGCCTTCCGAATGCTGGGATTACAAGCGTGCGCCACCACGCCCGGCTACTTTTATTTTGAAACAGGGTCTCACTAAGTTGCGGAGAGCCTCACTAAATAGCTGAGAGCTGAGGCTGGCCGTGAACCTGTGATCTTCCTGTCTCAGCCTCTCAAGTACTGGGATTATAAGTGTGTGCCACCATGCGGCTTCTTTGAGCAGTTTTCTTTTGGGAGTAGGATACTAGGGACCGAATCTAGATCTGTGCTATCTCTGAGCTACACTCTGGCCCTGTTTTATTTATTTATTTATTTATTTATTTATTTATTTATTTATTTATTTATTTATTTATTTTTGCAGTACTGGGAGTTGAACTCAGGAGCATTCTACCTCCGAGCTATACCCCCAGCCCTATTTTTTAGTCTTTATTTTGAAACCGAGTCTCACTAAGTTGCGGAGTGTCTCACTAGGTAGCTGAGGCTGGCCGAGAACCCGGATCCTCCGGTCTCAGCCTCCTGAATGCTGGGATTACAAGCGTGCGCCACCATGCCCGGCTATTTTTTATTTTGAAACAGGACATCAATAAGTTGCTGAGGCTGGCCATGAACCTGAGATCCTCCTGTCTTAGCCTCCTAAATCCTGGAATTATAAGTGTGTGCCACTATGCCTGGCTTATAATTTATAATGTAGAGGTCTTTAAGGTTTTTTTTTTTTTATTAATTGGTGCATTGTAATCATACATCTTTGTTAGGTGCATGCTGATAAAGGCATACATGCACACATTTCTCATTTAACCCCTTCCCCAATTCCCACCCCACTCCCTCGCCCTCCCTCCTTCTCAAATTCAGTTTAGTGATTGACTTTGATATATTTGTGAAAGTACATCATGTGTATTAGGGTCCCCTCGTCCATCACCTTCTGTTAAAGTCAACTTCTTTGCTTATCTAGGGTTTCTCCTTTTTCATTTGGAGTCCCTCTTATACCCCATTTTCTCCCTAGCATCCGCATATTAGGGAGAACATATGCTTTTTTACTCTTTGTGACTGACTAATCTTATTCAACATAATGTTTTCCAGTTGCATCCATTTCCCTGCAAATAACATGATTTTGTTCTTCTTTATGGCTGAGTAAAATTCCATTGTGTACATATCCCATAGTTTTGTAATCCATTCATCTGTCGATGGACATCTTGGCTGGTTCCATAGTTTGGCAATTGTGAATTGTGCAGCTATAAACATAGATACACATTTGTCGGTCTGATAGTTTGGTTTCCATTCTTTTGGATAGATACCCAGAAGTGCTATTGCTGGATCATATGGTAGTTTCATTCCCATTCATCGAAGGGCCCTCCATACTGTTTTTCAAAGTGGTTGCACTAATTTTGCAATTCCACCAACAATGTATTTTGGGTTTTTTGAGGCTATTTTGAATGAAATTGCTTTCCTGATTTCTTTCTCTCAGTGGATTCATGGTTGGTGTACAGACAAACTACTGATTTCTCTAAGTTGATTTTTGTTTTATCTAGTTACTTTGCTGAATTTGTTTATTAGATCTCACAGCCTTCTGGTAGAGTTTTATCAGTTTTGTCAGTGGTGTGGCACCCCAGGTAGAACCTCCATCCCATGCAGGAGGCTGGTAAAAGAAGGGAGCCCCTTCCTCTTGGCTGCACTTGGTAGTGTAAGAAAGGAAAACAATCTTTTTGATCGAAGTTACAAGACCACATAGAAATTAGTAGCTTCCATTTTGTAACTGGAACCATTTTGTAACTTTTGTATGTGTGTCTATATATCCCACGCCTGGTTTTGTGAATCTCCTTTTGTAAAATCTGCCCAGTAAAAACTAGCCAACCAGATTAGATTGTAAAGCCATACTCCAGCCAAGGAGGAACAGTGTAGCGACCTTTGTGTTAGGGCTGAGTAGACTGCCTGCCCAGTGTGCTTGCACCCTCCCCGCAGAAGTAAATTGCTTTGCCCAGTTACTTTTGATTTCATGAGTTTTATTTGCGGCTCCCTGAAAATTCGTTTCTGTGTGTGTGTGTGTGTGTGTATGTGTGTGTGTTTCTGGTGATTGAGCCCAGGGGCATTCTACCTCCATGCTACACCCTAGCCCTATTTTATTTTTATTTTGAAACAGGGTCTCACTAGGTTGATGAGAGTCTCACCGTCGTGGGACAGCACAGTGTCTCTCGTGGGTCCTTGGCCTCCGTGGTGAAAAGAATTTCAACACGCGCCATATAGGGACAAAGGCAGTAGTTTTATTTTAAGGAAGGCACAGGTACACAGGGGAAAGAGCACAGGTCACCTCAGGAGTCTCCGGGATTGCAGCTGGGAAAGTGTGCGTGACAGGGAGCCATGGTGGGGAAAGAGAGAGAGAGAGAGAGAGAGAGAGAGAGAGAGAGAGAGAGAGAGAGAGAGAGAGAGAGACAGAGAGAGAGAGAGACAGAGCCACGCGCGCATGTGGTCTCTCCTTTTTATATCACACCTGGAGAGGGCTGGATTTGGGGGTTTAAGGTGGAGAATCCGGAACTTGGGGCAGCATGGGATACTGGTCCCCCGCCCTTGAGGTTTTAAAAAAAGGTGGAAAAAAAACCCCAGGTAGGACTATCAGGAGTGGAGACAGGAAGTCTGGGATATAGGGTCTTTCTTACAACAGGTGTGAGTGGCTTCCTTTTGACAGCTAAATGAAGCTCTTAAAAAAACACCTCAGGAGCCCGGGCATGGTGGTGCACGCTTGTAATCCCAGCATTTCGGAGGCTGAGACTTGAGGATCTGGGTTCAAGGCAAGCCTCAGCTACCTAGTGAGGCACTCTGCAACTTAGTGAGATCCTGTTTCAAAATAAAGAATAAAAAAAAAAAATAGGGCTGGGGGTGTAGCTCCGAGGTACAATGCCCCTGAGTTCAATCCCCAGTACCACAAAAAAAAAAAAAAAATCACCTAGGGACTTCCAAAATAGAGTCAGCCCATTGTGAATAGGCCTTGCTTTTTAGGATGAGCAGGCTCTGTTGAAACAAAGCTATTTTTCCTTTCCTTCCCAATTGTCTCCTTTCTGCCTAAATTTTATTCCTTCTACTCTACCTCATCATCACCTCTTGCTGAGACTGTCCCGGAACCTGTGATCCTCTTGTCTCAGCTTCCCAAGTACTGGGACTACAAGTGTGCACCACTATGCCCAGCTCTAAAATCTGTATCCAACAGCAAGAATTTAGCTTCAGCAGCAGGTAGCAGGAGACCAGATGAGAAATGCTCATAGACTACTCCTCCCAGGAAACTAGCCCTCTGACTGTCATGGGGGAAGAGTCAAGTCCTCAACTCAGCATCTGTGGGGTCTTTGGCTTACGTGATGGAAAATAATTTCAGCAGGCACCAGTCAGAGACATAGACAGAGGTTTATTTAGTAAGAAATACACATTCAAGAGTAAATGCGGGCCACCTCCGAGTGAGAGAGGCATGCTTTGGGAGTGCAGGGCTCTTTTATTTTTTTTAAAATTATTTATTTATTTTTGTGGTACTGGGGATTGAACCCAGGGGCATTCTACCTCCAAGCTACACCCCCAGTCCTATTTTTATTCTTTATTTTGAAACAGAGTCTCTCTAAGTTGTGGAGGGCCTCACTAGGTAGCTGAGGCTGGCTGTGAACCCGGATCCTCCAGTCTCAGCCTCCCAAATGCTGGGATTACAAGCGTGCGCCACCATGCCTGGCGGGGGTTCTTCTTTTAAAGGAAGCTTTGTAAATGGGAAACTTGAGAGGTGTGTGTGTGTGTGTGTGTGTGTGTGTGTGTGTGTGTGTGTGTTGGGGTCAGACTAAGGACTGGAGTCCTTTGATCATGGAGCACAGAGCAGGTGGCAGGGGTCTGGTTCTTGAAATCTTCAAGCTGGCGTTATCTAGTTGATGGATAGCACTTGGATTGTACCCATATCATTGGGCCTTGAACATCTTTCTCTAGACCTCTTTGATCATTCTAAAAACAGAATCTGTATGCACAATTTACTGGACATTTAGTGGTTTAAGATTTATTGGATAGACCTTCAGGGTAAAGATAAGGACCATTATGGAGTTTTTAGATTTAAAGTTACAGTCTCCTTTTCCTTCCCTGTTTGTCTTCTTTCTTCCTATTACTTTTATTTCTCCTATCCTACTTCATGACTAGGAGCTGAGGGAAGAGCAGGAGCCCTGGGTACTTGGCTATAGCAGTCAGAGCTGAGAAGGGGGATGGAAGCAAATTTTGGTCTAACTACCAGACTCTCTCTGTCCTTCCCAAGGTTTAGCAGATTTTCTTAAATAAATATTTCATTTGTTGTATGCCCTTAGGACCATTGCCAGAGGCTTTGAATAATTGTTTTTGCAGAACTGGAGATTGAACCCAGGGGCACTCTACCTCCGAGCTACCCCCTCCCCAGCCCTATTTTTAAATTCTTTATTCACTAAGTTGTAGAAGGCCTCACTAAGTAGCTGAGGCTGGCCACAAACCTGCGATCCTCCTATCTCAGCCTCCCAAATACTGGGATTATAAGCGTGTGCCACCACGCCCAACTTTGAATGATTGTTTTTAAAAATAAGTTTTGCTGGGCATGGTGGGGAACACCTGTAATTCCAGTACCTTGAAGGCTGAGACAGGAGGATTGCAGGTTGGAGACCAGCCTCAGCAACTTAGTGAGGCTCTTCGCAACTTTGCGAGACCCCTCTTTCCAAATACAAAATAAAATGGGGCTGGAGGTGTAACTCAGAGGTAGAGTACCCCTGAGTTCAATCCCCAGTACCAAAACAATAAATAAAAAGTTTCACCAAGCCAGGTGTGGTGGCGTATGCTTGCAATCCCAGCATTTGGGAGGCTGAG
The DNA here is from genome assembly GCA_004027655.1 of Graphiurus murinus. Taxonomy (NCBI): domain Eukaryota; kingdom Metazoa; phylum Chordata; class Mammalia; order Rodentia; family Gliridae; genus Graphiurus; species Graphiurus murinus. Next base: position 41,959 of record PVLC010011519.1, read on the forward strand.
ACTGGAGGATCGGGGTTCGCGGCCAGCCTCAGCTGCTTAGTGAAGCCCTCTGCAACTTAGTGAGACCCTGTTTCAAAATAAAGAATAAAAAAATAGGGCTGGGGCTGTAGCTTGGGGGTAGAATGCCCCCAGGTTCCATCCCCAGTACCACACACACACACAAAAAAGTTTCACCAGTTTCTCTGGGGAAGGGTATGTGGAAGTTTACATGTTGACATGCTATTGATATTTGCATTGATCTGTGATTACTGGTTTTAAGTATTTTCTCTTAAGCAAAAATCAGGGTAATGAACTCTACCCTGTGTGACACAATTCCTCAATTACCTTGATAAACTGGTAGATCAGTTGGAAGACTGTTCATGAAAAAGGAACTGTAGGGCCAGGCATAGTAGCACAGGCCTGTAGGACCAGTACTTGAGAAACTGAGACAGGAGGATTGCAGGTTTGAGGTCAGCCTCAGCAATTTAGTAAGACTCTGTTTCCAAATAAAAAATAAATAAAACAGGGCTGGGTCAGGATAGTTCAGAGGCAGAATGCCTCTGGGTACAACCTTCAATACCAAAAAAAAAAAAAAAAAAAGAAAGAAAAAGAAAAAGGAACTGTAGCTAATGGGTTTATAAGAGAACAATGCACAGAACTTGGTATTTTGGGCTACGCTTATCCTCTTTCTTTTTAAATATAACATGTCTTTAAAATATTAGAATATTTGACTGAGTTGAGTAAGTCATTATCATGCCAAATATACCCAAGAGGGAACAGAACAACGACCTCTGATTAAGCACCAAGGTTAAAGAAAAACAACTCAATCTCTTTCCCTCCTACATAACCGCCCTATTTGGCATCCTCTTTGCCCCTTTTATGTCCCTTCTTTTGAGATAAAACTTTAGTAACCAATTTATATAATAGCTTGACTTATCCCGTGGCCTTGTTGAGCAGCCAACTTTGCAAATATGTTTTTCAGGAAGAACTGTTATTTTAATAACATTGACTCTTTCCAGTGGTGATAATGGCAGGGCACTCTTCCTGGACAATGACTTTTGAATAGTTCACAATAGGGGATGGAGATTGAACTTGAATGGTTTACCTAGCCTGAAGGTTTAGAAAACCTACTTTGTATTTACTCCTTATCAAAGATGATCAAAATGGCTTTCTCTTTTAGTTCTCTCTACTCTTAATAAATCTATTCCTAGGGTTGGGCATGTGGCTAGGTGGCAGAGCCCTTGCCTAGCATGCGTGATGCCCTGGGTTGGATCCCCAGGACTGCAAAATAATGATAATGATAATAATAATAGTATAATACAATAAAACTAGAGACTAGAAATGAAAGAGTAGGATTGCCATTTCTCTAGTTCTTTGAGATCACTGTCCCATGCATGAGGTAATGAATTAATTTATCACAAATGACTAATTCTTGGTCCAAGTTATGATTGTCCATATGTTTGAAATAAATACCAACCAAATCATATGCACGTGTTGTGGCCATACTAGTAAATGCAACAGAATGCAAAAAATTCCCCCCAAACAGTCTCCTATGAGGCATATTCTGGTTTAAAAAAGGGAATATATGGCTTCCTAAGACTTCCCACCAGGAAAAAAAAAAAAAAAAAGCATAAATGGCCCTCTTTTTCTTTTTTTGGAATTGAAGAGGATTAAACCCAAGGGTATTCTATCTCTGAAATACAGTCCCATCCCTATTTATTTTTATCTTGAAACAGGGTCTCACTAAGTTGCTGAGGGTCGGGTTAAGTTGCTGAGGCTGTCCTCAAACCTGTGATCCTCCTGTCTCAGCCTCCCAAGTACTGACTGGGATTACAGGCGCGTGCCACCACACCCAGCTTAATGGCCCCCTTTATCCTGGACAACAAGAGTGCCTGTGCCCATGGGCAGAACTAGGAGAAGGCCTTCATGCCAGTTGCCTCGTTGTTGATTCCAAGATTTTGCTTTAACTCCGGGAAATTTCTTCTAAGGCAATGCTTGGCCAAAAATAAACAAATAGAAATAAATCTTAATGCAGTTCTTTGGTTTTGTTTTTTTTTTAAATCAATTCCCTCCTGGAGAAAAGTCCCTGGTAAAATGGTTAGTAGGCAACAGAAGCCTCTAGAGAATTGCTGTTTCCTTCCAAAGATTTTTTTTTTTTTGATCAAGGTTACAAAAATATCACCCTCTGGAAAAAAAAAATGTGTTTTTAAAACAATAAATTGGTAACAAATGTCAATGCCTTCAAATTCTATTAAAATGCCAACTGGTTCCTTCCAGGTATAGCTTACTTCGTTTCAGCTTCCAGAGCAGTACTAATTTTTATTATTTGCTATGCATGCAATCACACTTAGGGAGAATTATAGGCATGCGGTTATATTTAAAGTGAATATTATTTAAGTATTGAAGGGTATGGAATTATATTCATTGAAACATAATTAAAGTACAGAGACATATAATAATAAGTGGGTGGAAGTACGTGCAATAATGGTCCAAGGTAATCACTGCATTATGATTGTGCTGCAGATTAGAGCCGAATATAATGAGGTCTCCTGCTAATGAGAGCACTTTCATTCTAAACCAGATTAGAGGCAAAGGGTACTTCAGAGCAGCGCCTGTTCCCATTCTGACTACAGAAACTGGTAAAAATGATGTTTTGAAGAGATTCTAAGCCGGGCGTGGTGGCGCACGCTTGTAATCCCAGCATTCGGGAGGCTGAGACTGGAGGATCCGGGTTCGAGGCCAGCCTCAGCTACCTAGTGAGGCACTCCGCAACTTAGTGAGACTCGGCTTCAAAATAAAGAATATAAAATAGGGCTGGGGGTGTAGCTCGGAGGTAGAATGCCTCTGAGTTCAATCCCCAGTACCGCAAAAAAAAAAAAAAAAAAAAAAGAGAGAGATTCTAACTTGAGTTTAGGAGTAGCTGGAGAATGAGAGAGAATTCCCAACTCTGGCTCCATCGCTTTCTTGTGTGTACACAGGAGAGTCTGTGTGCCCAGATTGTGTAAAGAAGTACTGAGTGGACTGCCCAAGCCTCTCCCAGTCAACCTCCATCTCTCCTAACTTAGCTGCTGTTACTTCTTCACAGAGAGCTGCCACTCTTGCCAGATGTCCTTGGAGTTGGCACTGGGAATGACCGTGAACACTTCCTTCCCAGCATGTATGGCAGGGCCATTTGTATTGTTGAGACTTGGTGAAATGAAAGCTCAGGTGCTAGGGAATAAATTAGCCAGATTATTTTGGGCTGCTGTGGCTCAGGCTCCCTACCCTGCATCTGGTCACACCTTTTGATTCAATTCCTGTCTCTGTGTCTCTCTGTCTGTCTATCTCTCTCTCATACTGGGAATTGAACCCAGGGGCATTATACCTCCAAGCTTTCCCCCCAGCCCTTTTTATTTTTAAAAAATTTTGAAACAAGGTCTCCCTAAATTGCTGAGGATCTTACTAAGTAGCTGAGGCTGGCCTCAAACCTGCAATCCTCCTGTCTCAGTCTCCCAAGTACTGGGATTATAAGTGTGCGCCACCACACTCAGCTGTACTCTAACTTTCTTTTGGACATACTTTTTCACCCTGCCAGCAGCCCCCCAGGATGGTTGTCAGGGCCCTCTTGTATGAGACAATGATACCCTGTTCCAGCTCTCCTGAATCAGTGCCCAGACAGGCTCTCACACTTCCTACCTCTGGGTTATGGCTCTACCCAGCCTTGAAGTATGCAGAGGTCCAACCTATCCTTCGACTTCCCTAGCAAGAGCCGTTTCCCTAGCCTTCCTCCTCTGGGAGTCCCCAGGGCTCAAAAGTTACTTCTACCCCTGAATTCCTCTAACTCTAATTGTCTGCAAAACTCATAGAACAATTAGCAGATGGATGTTAAAGTAATACATCACATACATGTCTTTCCAATTAAATCATAAGCTCTTGTGAGAATTCCTTCAAGACTCTTGGTACCCTTGGCAGCCAGTACAGTGCCTGTTGGCTAGAGGCGGTTCTATCGTGTGGTGGTTAAGAGTGTGGAGCTTTGTCTGCACAAGATTCACTGTTGAGGAGAATATGGGCTGGCAGATGCCACCTTAATCAAATGATCAAAGGTAATATCAGCAGTCATGGGATGAACTGACACCACTTGTGTCCTGATATGCTGCACAGAGGAGAACACAGCATCATGTGGTACTCCTGCTAAAAATGGATAACCTGAATCTAAACAGGAAGGAACATCGCACAAGCCAAATTGAGAAATATTCTATGGAATAGCTGGCCTGTACTCATCAGCCATATCGAGATCATGGAACCCAAAGAAGAACTGAGGAGTATGCGAAGCTAAAAGAGACAAAAGTGAACCAGGTGTGGTGGCGCACATCTGTAATCTCAGTACTTGGGAGCTGAGACAGGAGGATCACAGGTTCAAGGGACTCTGAGCAACCTGGCAAGACTGTTTTGTTTTTGTTTTTGCGGTACTGGGGATGGAACCCAGGGGCATTCTACCTCTGAGTTACACCCCCAGCCCTATTTTTTATTCTTTATTTTGGGTTCAATCCCCACCCAGTATCATAAGAGAAAGAGAGAGAGAGAGAGAGAGAGAGAGAGAGAGAGAGAGAGAGAGAGAGAGAGAGAGAGAGAGGGAGGGACATTCAAGTAATGTGATAATTGAATACATTGATCTGATCCTTTTGCAGACTTTTTTCTGCAATAGACATAAGTAGAAGAATTGAAAGAAAGCCGGGCGTGGTGGTGCACGCTTGTAATCCCAGCATTCGGGAGGCTGAGACCGGAGGATCCGGGTTCGCGGCCAGCCTCAGCTACCTAGTGAGGCACTCCGCAACTTAGTGAGACCCGGTTTCGAAATAAAGAGTAAAAAATAGGGCTGGGGGTGTAGCTCGAAGGTAGAACGCCCCTGAGTTCAATCCCCAGTACCAAAAAAAA